>CM030847.1:7167385-7237385 GCA_018105865.1 Metaphire vulgaris | reverse complement strand
ATTATTAACAGAGCCTATTTCTATAACAGACCAACTCTATCTGCCACAAACAGATTTGAGATAAATGCTGAGTTAATTGACTGTCTTTAAACACCACCGAATCTCAGAGCCGTCTTCTCCTCCTGTCTCTCCGTCTTCTATGGCTGCTGTTTGTTCTAATGTCTGTCTCAATATGCAGTGTCTATCAATTAGACGTTTAGGATATTAATCTTCAGGATGATTCAACGTTCCGTCGTTATTTCATTTAATCTCCGATTGCTCTCAATTTTCGCGAAGTCCCCTCTCTCCACCTCTGTTTCTGTCTGTCTGTCTGTCTTTCTCCTCTCAATTTTTCTGTCCCTGTGCCTCTGTGTCTGCCTCTGTCTGTCTCCTGTCTCTGCATCTCCGTATCTCTGCCTCTCTCGCTCTCTCTCTCTCTCTCTCTCTCTCTTTCTCGGCATCTAGATCCACCCCACCGATGCTCGGATCGTCCGGTCAATTGCTTCTGATTTCTTAAACCATTCCGCCAATCTTTTCCGCATTCTCCTCCGTCTTATATAGAAGAACACACCCACCTCCCCGCCTCCTCCCCGTCCTCCTCCTCCTCCCCGTCCTCCTCTTTCCAATCTCATCTTTTGGTGAACGCTGGACGAACTTAATTTCCAAAACATTGCACGGAAGAAACGACGCCATCTCTTTTGCTCGTCTTTCGTAAAAGCGCCTGCTGCCATGACAACTGACCATCGCCTACCATTTACTCTGCCACCGGAAACAAGACGTACACCTCCACATACATATGTATATATGTATATATACACTGTACACTACATATATTGTACATACACAAGCATATAGATATATATATATATATATATATATATATATATATATATATATATATATAGTTTCTCCTGTCTGATAAATTGCAGGAAAGGCACAATTCTAGAGAAAATTGCGTGTCATTTGCACAAATGCGGCAGGCCGTTTAGCATAGAGATATACGAAATGTTCATGAAATGCGTTCACGCGTTCACCTCCCAAAGGTCGAAACTCGACCTGAACCGATTGGACGAAGACACACGATGAGGTAGAGACCGCCGGTGCTTGGTTGTAGTAAACTTAAGAATTCGACCAGTGTTTATTCTAGGCCTTCTTGGGGGGGGGAATTCCCCCCCCCCAAGTTTTAAAATTCCCCAAACAATTTTTTATATGTTGGCTGGGGGATGGAACTTTCCCCTCCAAAAGTGTGGAGACTCAGACCTTGTCCCCCCAAACATTCAAAAATCCCCCCAATGTCAAGGTGGCTAGAATAAACACTGGAATTCGACCATCTTTGATAACATTGCACAAGGCCCAGAAATCCCAATCTCTACAATCGGAAAGATAATTATTCATTCTGTTATTGATTCCGGTCTGTCTGATCGGTTTGAGAATTTTCTTTCCATGACGTAGACTTTTCCCGCGGTTAAGCCAAAAACGTCGAAGTCTTAGAAAAATGACGATATTTAAACCATATCGAATGTTTTCACCAAATGTCCAGACTATTATAACGAAAGAACGAGAGTTTTATTTAATTAGATGACTTTCTCCAAAATACACCGCATTCCAAAAAATTTAAAACTGGATCAATCACTATGGATCAGCCATGTCATCGCCGGTTGACCGTCAAAAGACTTGGAACAGAAGTTGATGCGGGCATAACAGACACAGTAACGAATTCGCTGACTCAGCAGCAGCAGAAATTATGATTGATAACGACGAAATTGCAGAAGATGGCGGCGCAGGCGGCGATAACCTTTAGTTTTCACGAATCGACGGAAAGATGAAGCGACCGAGCACCGGCGGACCCGAGATTCTTTCTTGATCCGGTCGTCCTAAACCAGCGCATACGGAAAACTCGTGTTCTCGCTGACACCGTCTCCAAGACTGGCTTCTCTCGTCCGGAAAGGAAATGCGCATTTTTTTGTAGCGCAGAGGTGGGATTAAAGAGTCAACATCGCTCCGTCATATTTTCACGAAGCTGAAGGCTGCGCTGTCGATGGTGGATTGATTGGATGGATGGGTGGGTGGGTGGGAGGGGTGGGATGGGATGGAAGGAGCAGGAGAGAAATGTCGACGGGAGAAACTCGTACAGTATTAAGTCGGTGCTTATAGTAAGTATGTACCAAACTTCTGCAGAAGCTTATAAACGACGAGAGAGATTTGAGTAGCTCTATGGGTTTTCATGCTCTAAATCAGGGTTTTTTAGGCCGAGGCCAAATGATTACTCTAAAATGCATTTTTATATAAAATATATTGTATATAACCATAATATTTATATAAATCAGCAAATCAAGCAAAATTAACTTTAATAAATGCTATAATGAACTACCGGTAATGCTTCATAAAACACCAGTTTTTTTACTTACTACCTTCTATAACACACACAGTAATTTCAGTATGCAAATCTAATTCTGCCCGCACATAAACTAAGAGCTGTGCAGTATCAGTGTTATCTGTGCTCTCATCCAAAGCTACTGAAAAATATGTGCACCTAGCTAATCTGCCAATCAACCGCTCAGTAACGTCTGTTGCAAGGTCATCAACTCGGCGTTGAATTGTCATTCTTGACAATGGAACTTTACTTAAGATGCTTAGGAGACAATCTCTAACAAAATCTCCGTCTGCGAAAGGCCGTGATGACCTTGCAATTAGCTGGGCCACTTTGCAGCTGGCCCGTGTAAAACACTTTTATTCTTGCGACTTCCTTGTGAAAAAACTCTGTTCGGTTGACAGAGTCTTCTTTAACAGTTCAATTTTCTGTTTCCGCAACTCACCCTGCAGTTCATCATAAGCAGCGGCATGTTTTGTTTCGTGGTGTCGTCGGCAGTTATACTCTTTCAATCTTTCATATTAAACTCTAAGTGATTTACGGCAAATTAAACACACCGATTTAACCCATTAAACGTGTCCATAAAATACAGACGTGTCCATTCCTCACTGAAATGTCGCTGTTCTGCCTCAGTCTTACGTTTTTTAAAGTTTCGAATTTAGATATTCTAGACTTACTGCAGAGACAATTTAAATGTATAAAGCACGTTATCGAAGTAGTTTATTATCGCCCGTCTCTGTGTCACGTTGTTATACTGTAGGTTGCACATATGTAAAAACATATATGAATAGGTCAAGCAGATACCTAATTTCTATACCAAAATTACTGTTCTCGGGCCAGTTTTCTGTTATTCGAAATTGTACCGCACAGAACCCTTTGGCGGGCCGGTTTTCTGTGTTGCTCGAAATTGCCCCGCAGAGAAAAAACCCTTCGGCGGGCCGGATTTGGCCCGCGGCCAGTGGTTGTGCACCCCTGCTCTAAATATTTTTGCCTTTAATTTAACCCCTTAACCGTGTATTTAACTGTAGCTCGATGTAAAATGGACGGATATATCCGGGATCCCCAGTTAAGGGGTTAAATTAATTAACCCCTTAACTGGGGATCCCGGATATATCCGTCCATTTTAATTAAAGGGCAGTAATTAGCAAAAAGCCGATTCGTCTTAAAATCTCAACATGATAAGAAAAAAGCAGCCAACAAATGTCTATGCCAGCGAAGGAAAGAAATAGGTCATTTTGAAAACGGAAAGCGGAACTAAAAACCAGTAGAAAAACACAGACGCACGCAGTAAACTACTGTACGCCGACGATTAGACGACCGCAACCGTTGCTTACAGGAAATCCCTAATACTACTATATATATATATATATATATATATATATATATATATATATAAAGCATTCCCCTACGCCAGCAGTTAGCGAGGCGTAGAAATGCCCCAGTGTTTTATCCAGACTCCAGACCTGTGGGAGGAGGGGAATTGACCTGACTGGAGGGGAAGAGACACAGTTCAATGCAGAAATTTGTGTCAGTGCTGGGATTTTGGTGGAGGATTTTTGCGCTCCGTGTGGGAGGGCGGGGGGAAATATTCCCTAACCGGCCTGGATAAAACACTGCATAGACCTTAAAGCATCATTTGAAGTCTAAAATAATCCACCGGTTTGTCTGGCGCAGGTGTGCGGCAGCACAGTGCTGGGCCTCGGGTGTTGGATGTACCTGGAGCAGCGCGCCTTCGTCTACCTTGAAGTGCTTCACAACGTCCCGTTGACCGGTCTCCTGGCGCTGTTCGACCGCCTTCCCTCCGTCTTCGTCGTCATCGGCGGCTGCGTCGCCGTCCTCAGCTTCCTCGGCTGCTGCGGGGCGTACGCCGACAGCCCCTTCTTCCTCTGCTTGGTCAGTGAAGAAGACATAGACATAGAATTCAATTATCGCTAGAACGCGTTTACGGTGTCCGAAGGCGAAGCAGTTCTCCGCCATTTTGTTAAGCGTGATCGCATTACCGGTAAGACTTCCAATAGAAGCCTGATCTCAAACAACCGGGCTGTAGCATAGACATTAATACTCATTGGGTGGAGTCAATCTATGGTTGAGACAGCGAAAGGTTGAAGCAAGTTGTTTGACATCATTTTATACTCTCTGTTGTTATGGCAACCATTGTCGAGATTTCTAAAACGTAAAGATATCATTGATCTGCATTGCATGCAAAAGGTGGAAAACTGGCTTCACTTTCAGATACCATAGGCTCTATCTAGTGATAAATAAAGTCTATGGGGTGTAGAGTCGTTTGCTTTAGTAGAAGCCGGGGATTGCATTAGTAGTTCCATGGTAATTTTTTATGGTAACCATAGTAACCATTGTCAAAAAAAATCAGAAGTCGTCATTTTCGCATCGTTCGCTAGATGGCCTTGAATACCATAATGACCTGCATTTTTATCGACTGCTTTATCCGAAATAGGAGCAATGAAGCAGACTACTGCACCAGGAACACAGATTACGGTTCGATTAAGTATTCTGTGCGTTTTCTTGAATCGGACTCGAACGAAAGGAATAAAATTTTACGGGACTTATCAAACCCCTCTGCACTACTCAAATTTCCCCCGAGAGAGACATCCAGCACATGACCGATCGCAATGGCCGATCTCGAAAAGCGTAGCCTAACTGTCCTAACACAGGTCTACTGGTTTTCTAAAATCTTCGACGGCGACAGCGACTGCAGCGATTTCACACTGGGATATCTGTTTGCGGAGGCTTCAAATGAATCCTCCATTTTCCCGGGAATCATAAACCCCCTAAGAAATTGATCTTTGATATCGATCTTCCTTATTAGAATTCTCTTTCTTGCATCGGTGGAAAAGCGATATATCAAAATGATGCGATTCGTCTGACACATGCAATGCCCGTGGTTTTTCGTTTCAAGCATCGTTTCCGTTTAGATCTTAGAAATTTACAGCAAATTTCCAAGACCACGATCATAAAGAATATCACAGTTTGATGGACGATAAAGATGACACGATAAAACTACTGACGTTCGATTATTATAACAACGAGTATATGTTATGTTTTTCTGCTTCAGTACACGTTCTTGATTTGCTTGGTTCTGATAACGGAGCTGATAATCGCCGTTCTTATCATCGCCTATCGAGAACAGGTGATAACGAATCGAGTCCGTTCTTGACTTTACAGTATCTGCACTTTACCGTGTTTTCAGACATCAAGGTAGTCACGAAGTGGCGCAGGAAAATCGGACCCCTTCCTTATTCGGATCTAGACTAGTTGCGAGATTCATCAAAAAAAACGATGAGAAAATTTTGTTTGTGGGGGAGGGAGTAGGGTCAATTCCAAAAAGCGAAATTGTTACAAGCGTCAAGATTTGAATCTAGTTTTTTTTCCGAAAGACCCCGTTGAGCCCCAACTCTCCTAGTCGGATCAGATAAAAATTGTCATGCATGCAGATGGCACAAATGATGGCGACCATCTTTCTATTCTAGAGCACTGGCTACGCCACTGCTTACAAATCTCATGTTCTTGTTCTTGTTCGTGCTTGTGATCTGAAGCCTCAATTCCTTTACCAATGGTTTGATACGAATATTAACAACGGCCAAGCAAGAATCGATCCTTCTCTATGTCTCTGTTTCTCTGTCTCTGTCTGTCTGTCTCTATCTCTCTGTCTGTCTCTCTCCCTCTCTCCTTCTCATTATATCACTGACTTTTCAGGCGCTTTCGTAACGATTGAAGGAAGCGATTAATATTCGAAAGATTCGAAAGATAGTCTTTGGAAAAAGGAAATAATTAACTTTCATCGCAATGCAGTCTTCGCTATAGGCACGTTCGTAACTTTCTCCTTCGAAATTTCAAATACCAATTATTCGATGTGATATCTGATAGAAATCGACTTGCCGATCACGTGCGCAAATTGATTGTTCCAAACGAGCGGGGGAGGGAGAGAAGGGGATAAGCACTGCGTTCGGGGTGGGGTTGGGTGGGCTGGAGGGAGGGACATGGATTTAATCATTGGAATTTTCGACGTTTGACCTAATTATATTTTCCGATCGATCATGTTTAACTCCCAAGTCGTTTATCTAGGATACTTCCAAATCAGTGGAATTCTGATTGATTTGATTGCTGGATTTGATTGTTTAATTGAGTGAATGAGTGGGCGCCGGGGGGTGAGCACCAGACTCACTCGATGATTGTTCATTCGTTGATTGAAATTATTTCGAATCCTTTCCTAACCAATGGTTCACTGAACAGGCAAGTTTTTATACACGGACGATACTTATCGCTTCCTCCTTCGTTTATTTCAGTTTGATTGATCTGATTGATCGATCGATCGATTGATTCGTTCGTTTGTTGAAATTATTTGTCTTAAACTGAAGATACTTACAGAAATCGCGTAGTTTAGATGCAAACATCGCCGAAGAGACGTAAATATCTGTTTATGGACGATAACAGCGATTTATCTGTTACATCTTATAACAGAATAGTTGATACCATTAACTAATTAATCGAGTATAAACTTATATAGCACCAGTTTTAATACACAAACGTATCAATTGATGGTACCCCTAATTCATACCGCAAAAGACAAGGTCAGTTCCAGAGATCAGTCATAAACTCATAGTGGGAGTGGGGAAGCAACAAGGTCGCCTATTAAAATGACTATATGATATGCCTATTTTGGCCCATACACGTAAGATTTCAACCGACTGTTACTGCAAATTACGGCTTCTTAGGATTTTCTATGGACTGTTTCGACACTGCATCATCGTGCAAGAAGATTTCGACGCTCTATGGTCACATCGCCATTAGAGGGAACTGACAAGACGACGAAGGCGTGCAGGCGGCGCATGAATCTTAGTTAGCGGTAAAGTGCACGGCTTCGGCGCCGACCGCAAAGGCATCCAGCTGCGGTATCGTCGTTCTGCTCCACAGATGTCGCCTTTTGAGATCGCGTCTTCGACTCCATTAAATATTGACGTCAGACTGCAGCAGGGTCTTACTCACCGAAGAGGAAAAAAGATGCTTCAAAGAAGACTGCGATCGAAGACGACGGGACGTTCTTTTCACATTTTGCCCGGGCTCCGACAGACAGACAGACAGACAGACAGACAGACAGACAGACAGACAGACAGACAGACAGAGACAGACAGACAGCCAGACAGCCAGACAGACAGAGATAGAGACAGACAAACAGACAGCCAGACAGAGAGACAGAGAGAGACAGATAAACAGAGACAGAGAGAGAGACAGACAGCCAGACAGAGAGAGACAGAGAGAGAGAGACAGACAGACAGACAGCCAGTGAGAGAAAGAAAAACAAAGAAAGAGAGACAAAGAAAGAGAGAGAAAGAGAGAGGGGCAGCGCTCGCCAGCAGAAACCCTTCTGTTCAAGAGTCGTAATGATGAATATTAGAATAAGTAAGATGAAACCGGTAAATATAGGATGCTGCTGTTTGGCGACAGAAGATGTTCGCGTTTTGATCCACCCATCGCCGTCGTGGGTTTTTTATCTCCCCCAGAGTGGCGAAGTAGCATTAGCGAATTCCGTCATTCATTTCAACCGTCTCCAGGGCTGATGATGTTGTTGTTGTTGTTGTTTGTAGACCGTTGTTGTTGTAGCTGCCTTCAACCAATCATTCATCTTAAAGTTGTCTCTTTGTAGTCGTCCTTTTGATGTCGCCCTCATCTTCTTATTGTTCTGGATTGTTTTTCTACGAATGTTATTTTCTTCTGTGCTGCCATTTTCAACACCTCTTCATTGGTGACATCTTAGCCTGTCCCGTTGCCATCCAGATCCACTTTTCGAATGCTTCCAGGCGTGGCCGGACAAAAAGTCCACGGACAAAATGTCATGGGGACAAAATGTCATGGGGAAAAAATGTCACGGTTTAGGGTTACAGCTAGGGTTACATTTTGTCCCCATGACAATTTGTCCCCATGACAATTTGTCCCCATGACATTTTGTCCGCGGACATTTTGTGCTAGCACCTACCGCACTCCATATCAGCGCCTTCTCATTCCTTCGAGTCTTTTTTCATCGAATCCATTTAATCCACTTCTGATCAGTTCTCCTCTTTCCACGAATGACTGAGTCCCCCGTTTGCCCCTATCCTGTATTTGTTCTTATTTCTCGCAATCACCTTGATTGCTGTACACATCCCGGATGTTGCTTGAATTCTTTGACCTTAAGTGACCCGTCCCATTTTTATCTCCTTCACCTTGATCTTCGTTCGTTTTGCTCTTGCCGTTTCGATACACGTGATCAATGCTTACTTTGTATTTATTTCCATACCATATTCATATGCGGTTTCATCAAGTACATTATATGTGTGTGTGTGTTTGTCAAAGATTCAAGTTCGATTATTTTTAGTGGAAGGAGTAACTGAAACTCTGATAAGAAATTCAAACTCGCCGTAATTAACCAGAATTTTCTTTTGTCGTAGTGAGAGAGAGAGAGAGAGAGAGAGAGAGAGAGATACAGAGATACAGACAGAGACAGAGACAGAGACAGACAGACAAACGGACGGAAGGAAGGGCGGACGGAGGGACATACAGACGAATGACGATGATGATGATGATGACGACGACGACTGCCCATTTGAAAGCGCCATATAAGACAACTCAGCCACTTGATCGGAGCGTGTTCGGAAGCAGAGACCGATCCCTTCGATCAATAAGCGACCTCGATAATCCTCTTCCTTCGCGCATGCGCACTAGGCCAAATGCACTCGGATGACCCCTCGACGGCGATTCGAAGGCGTCTCTGCAGCGTCCAGTTGAGATCCGGATCTGGAAGAGGGATAGGGGGGTGTTGAGGGTGAATCGGATTAGGGAGGGGTCGACGGGGAGTGGGTGGGGCGGTAGACCAGGGCGGTTCAGGCGTCTCCGTCGTCTTCGGTTTCTCTCTTCGATGTTTGCTTGACCGGAACAACTCGCTGATGGACTGTGTGTGTGTGTTTTGTGTATCGTTTGTTCAGTACCGACGGGTGGTGCAACGTAGAACAACAGAGATTATGTCACCCGACCCCCACACTCGAGGCAGAAAGAAGTCTTAGCCCCCACTTCACTCAGGATTGCTAACAGCATGGAAGTTTCGTGTAACGCTAATACTAAAAGTGTTGCAGTGTCCGTTTTACTTGCATAGGCTGATGGCTAAGTTGTATTTAAACTTTCGATACGAAAGCCCGAGTAGTAGTAGTAGTAGTAGTAGTAGTAGTAGTAGTAGTAGTAGTAGGGCGCGATTTGCGGAGAGAGGAGGGAATCATCCCCCACTGCCCAACTGCATCCCCTGCTGCTAGCCACCACTACATCCCCCCACTGCTACAGTTTCCAACAACTACATCCCCAAGCTACATATTCCCCCACTGCCCCAGGTCACAAATCGCACCCTGGTGTAGTAGTAGTAGTAGTAGTAGTAGTAGTGGTAGTAGTGGCAGTAGTGGTGTAGTGGTGGTGGTGGTGGTGGTGGTGGTAGTAGTGTAGTAGTAGTGGTGGTAGGTGGTGGTGGTAGTAGTAGTAGTAGTAGTAGTAGTAGTAGTAGTAGTAGTAGTAGTAGTAGTAGTAGTAGTAGTAGTAGTAGTAGTAATGGGAGTAGAAGCAGCGGTAGTCGTAGTAGCAGCAACAATATTGGTAACCAATTTTAAAACAAAAATAATACTGGGTTTAGAGTGGTTTAGTAGGATCTGTCCTGTGTGCGAACCAATCCGATACAAATCCAATGCACAAAAATAATATTTCCTAATTTCTAATATTAGTCACGGCGTCTTCATTTTGGGCTGCATTGCCAAATTAAGCCATTCTGTTTCGCAACGTTTCAAACGACGCCCGGCAACCGCCCCAAAGCTCCGACCGCCCAGATAGTGAGTCAAAAAGCCAATTGGAAATTCGTTCTGAGCAACTCGATTTGCAATGATCCTCGTTCATTCAAAATCAGCTGTCAGGGTTCTCTATTCGCGACGACGGTGTGGCCATCTTGTCAGAATGTCAGCGTTCCCAGATTTCTCGAAGCCAAAGTCGGAACGACGAAGCCAAATCGCCACGGTCATGTTACCAGAACATCAATCTAAATTTTGTCATGCAGTCATTTGCGTTCTTCGTCATGTCTAATCCGTAATTGATTTAGATTTTAGACTGTAGCTGCTCCAGAAGACCTTTCACTTCTTAGTAGTTCGGTCAACTCATATGCCAATTAGGCCAACACGGTGCTGCGCGTACCTGTTTAGCTCAGCTCCTGCAGTAGGCGTTTCATTAGGCTCTTCAATTTTGATAATTCTCAAAGATTTCCCATTTTTTATATACGACACGCGCATTACCTGGAGAAGGGGTGGGGGATAAATGTCAAGCATCACGAGTCAAATGCCTGGGGAAGTGACGTCCGCCAGTCAGTTGCACCCAGTAATTATCTGATAATTTCATTTTCCGATCGCTGACTGTATCCGCAAGGAAAATCTCCAAGTCTCTTGTTACACTTGCTTCTATTAGCCCTCAGTCAATTCCTCTGCATATTTCATTTCACTATTTCTCCCTGCCACAAGCTTCTTCTTCTTCTTCTTCTTCTTCTTCTTCTTCTTCTTCTTCTTCTTCTTCTTCTTCTACTACTACTACTACTACTACTACTACTACTACTACTACTACTACTACTACTACTACTACTACTACTACTACTACTACTACTACTACTACTACTACTACTACTACTACTACTACTGCTACTGCTGCTGCTACTGCATGAACGTCCGTCTGGCTGTCTGCCTGTCTGTCTCTTGCTCTCTCGTTCTCTCCTTATTTCTATTTTGGCGTCGACTATCGTGATTCTGTCGTTGTCTGTCTGGTCGTGTGCCTGTCTGTTTGGTTGCACGCAGTGGTCAAGTTTTTTCAAAGGACCACCACAAAAAGTTCGACCAAAAACCAAAATTTTCGACCAGTACACCGCAGGGTCAACTCCTCCAGTCCAGGCAAGCCAAAATCTCTCTCTCTCTCTCTCTCTCTCTCTCAACTCAAGCCTAATCCTACCTGATTTTCGCGACTCTTTTGCCTCTCGTTTCCGACAATTGACAGCGGCAAAAGACTCTGTGTCCACGTGACCACGAACCGGAAATAATACGGCATTCAGTTCAGTGCCGCGAGGATTTGCCATCCGCCGCCGAAGATGGGCTCCGACCTCGCCCCAGCTTCTATGCGACGAGTCCGGCTGCATTTGTCAATTGCAATTTACCCCGTCATGATCCGTTCTTTTACGGTTCCTAAATTACTCCCGACTCCCTTCTCATACGGGCCGCAGAAACAGTGGAGTCGGTGCAGAATAGGGCTTCGGCAATTCCACTGGTTCTGTCGTTTGAACGTTCTAGTGAAGATAATTATTAATCCAGCTTCTTCGTTAATAACTGACCGTAATTTCTCACAATTTCGCTCATTAGAAACGGAAATTATCAAGAACAAGAACTGAAATCGAGAAATATTTGATAACAGTGATGATGATGATGATGATGATGATGATGATGATGATGATGATGATGATGATGATAACAAGGTTTATTATTCAAATACTGTGACTAAATATAAAAACGATCTTCATATCAGATGTGCCCCAGTATATATGTGAATACTTGTAACCAAACGAATAAGTTACTTTCGACTCTCGTTTGTTTTTCTCAGATTCTGTTGAAAATGGAAAGTTCGCTGAAATTTCAAATTCATTACGAGTACGACAAGACCGGAACTTCCGGTAACCTAACGACGGCCGATACCGACCACGTGACCGTCCTAGTGGACGCAATGCAGCGTAAAGTAAGTATGATCGAACGGATTAGATGCCCCATCCAATATGACGGTAATCATCTGCGACCCTGAGATAGAATATGGGCTAATACGACCAATGCTAGGCCACTCGGCTGAGGCAAATTATTCTTCAGTAGATTTTACATAGAACGCATTCAGTTTTCACAGTATCAACGACACCTTCGGGGACAGATTTCCTAGTGCATACATCTCAATTTTCAAGGTTCATTTCTGCTTAAGGGATATTTTGCTAATGCTATTCGCGCTAACGAGTAATTTTGCTGGTACCATTTATACCAATGAGTCATTTTGTCGATATCATTTATGATGAGTCATTTTGTTGATACCATTTATGCTAATGAGTCGCTTCATTGATACCATTTATGCTAGCGAGTCATTTTATTGATACCATTAATGCTAATGAGTCATTTTGTTGACACCATTTATGTTAATGAGTAGTCTAACGTTAAGCTATTTATTTTAACGAGTGACATGAAACGTGCCCTCTGATTGGTGGCAGCTGAGATGCTGTGGATCGTCTGGTCCGGAGGATTATCGCCAGAGCGCCTGGTACAACCTCAGTCGGACCAGGTACGAAGTCTTCGTACCGGTTTCCTGTTGCACCACCATCTACAACGACTCCGAAGGAATTACGACAGTCAAGGACGGCGACGGTTGTCAAGTGGAAGCCATTCTGTATCACTACGGCGGTCACGAGAAGAAATTCCAGTCACTGAATACTCAGGTGAGCGACCTTCAAAGGTGCGCGTCCAGGTAGCACAAGACCGATAGATCAAGCGGACAGGTTTGCAGAAATAGAAACAAATTAAGATGTAAAGAATATATAGTTTCAAAGTGCATAAATGGTGTGGTGTTAGTAGGAGAGGAAGGGTGCTGCCTGGTCAATGCTTACTGACCCCCAACTGGCTGGTTAGCGATGGGGGGAATTTTCAAGTTGTCTAATTATTAGCTTATTTGGCATGATGAACCAATTAACTATTCTCTCCGCCCACTAACCTGTGTCTCAAATATTACTCTGCACAAAAATAGAATTTCAAGACGATTCATCCCCGTACAAAACTTCTATCCGTGGCCTTCAGTTGAGCAAAAGCAAGAGAACTGAAACCAGAGATCTGCGTAAAATTATTATTGGAGTCTATTTCGGACGACTTGAATAATTTCAGGCGAATGCAATTCAATTGCGGTAGCCGAATTAGTTGACAAAATCGCGAAAAATTGTCGTCGATGTCAGATTTTGCGGGGGTGAGGATGGCGGGGGCGAGGGGAGGGTAGGGGTGGCGGCGTGCGGGAGTTCATCGGGCGTGTCTTAATTTTTCGGAAACATTTTTCTGGCGTAATCTTTTTTACACTTTAGCGTCCAGTTTAATTATAGATGTCTGCGACAAATGTTCTCAACTACTAAAAGGTAAAAGGGAGTAGGCGTAGACAAGGCCGACGCTCAGGTAGAAAGGAGGTTGATCGTACCAGGTGGTTTTGGCCGGATTAAGGCTAATCTCACGCGATCGGATCTTTAATTGAAGTACAGTACTACAGCTCTGTTGACTGTAGGTCTTAGAAGAAAGCGGCTAATTAAACACCGTGAGTTGATTATTTTGTGACACCTGGTTTCAGAGGAAAAATTACAGGACGAAATTTACAGCGTCCGAGAGCATAAAAGTGAAGATGCATGGCTCTGACTTAACAATAATAACCTGGTTGACTTTTAAGTTCAGAGAAAAGAATATTAAGAAGCGAAATTCAATTTCACAGGAAAGAGGCAGATTAGAAGACATGCTCACATCTCCAAGACAAAAACTTCAACAAATAATCGTCCTAAGGCGTGTCTAAAGGTTCCACTTTGAAAATAAAAGTGGAAAATATGAAATTGGGTAAAGTTTAAGGAGGCATATTCTGCGAACATTGATTCAAAGCATCTAGAAAAACATCTTCGAGTCTAAATAATGACATTGGGGTAAAAACTAAAAAACAATACGATTTCAATAATTGTAACAGCTATGATGACAACGACAACGACGATGAACAACGACGACGATGATGATGATGATGATTGAAAATAATCTGCACTTTATACAAGAGTTCTCTGTGTAATAGATCTTTTGCAATGTCGAAATGTTCGACAGGGATGTCAAAGGTCAATCGTCACGTGGTTCAACTCAAATATCTTCATCTTAATAAGCGTCGTCTGCCTCGTTGTGACGTTGCAAGTAAGTAAGAAAGCTTCACCCGGAAGCGGAACGCTAGCAAGCCAAAAGAAATTGTCCGGTCTCTTTATTTTCATTATGTTAGATTTTACCAAAACTAGAATAAATAAATATTCAATCTGCTGCCGTAATTAAGCGATATATTTATGAATTAATTCAGTCTTGTCTATATACTGTATATCTTGTCTTATATATATATATATATATATATATATATATATATATATATATACAGTATATATATAAATATATATGTATGCCTATATAAATATAAAAGGCATCAAAGTTGGCATTATTATTTGAAATAAAATTCAATAGTCAGTGAATTTTTGCAATCATCAACCTTCAAATCCACGGACGTTGAACGGAATGACGGAGAGAAGAAAGAGCGGATTGCAGGAATTAAGTGTTCCTTGTCAGATGTTTCCACGAAAGAAATCGAATCGCTTACAACAGCCGAGTCCGAGCAATTGGAAGGCAAATCCATTCGTTTGCGACGTCACTACGAAGCGTCACGGACGCTGACAAGCACCGATATAAAGACAGTGACAACTCGGAATACCAGAGCCGCGATTCAAAAAGATGCATTTGAGATGAAAGGAGAGACAGACAGACAGACAGACATACATACAGGCAGGCAGATAGACAAAACAGACAGGCAGGCAGACTAACAGAGATTGAAAGAGACGTTTTCATATAGGCAATCTCTCTCTCTCTCTCTCTCTCTCTCTCTCTCTCTCTCTCTCTCTCTCTCTCTCTCTCTACCTTTGTTATACTCTTAAACTTATCTGCTCTGATAGGAAACTCGTAAATAATAACGACGGACACACAGATACACCTTTATTGTATCTGGGAATGTATGTGTGCGTCTCCTTCGTTGTATGCGTAACAAACTGAGCATGCCAGGTTCCTCTGTCGGACATAAGTAAGTAAGTAAGTAAGTAAAATACGATATTTCTATAGCGCTGTCCGAAAGCCTGGGCGCAGTGCACCAGCTTATTCACGAGCGCTCAATCCAGGTAAATCCATAGTCCGTAATCCGTAGTCCGTGGTGGTCAAGGTTGTAGATCCAGGTAGGCAGTCGCAGCAACGTATTTTATGGAGGATGATAACAAGATTTTCAGTGGATAGGATGCTGACGAACAAAATCTCTTGAAATATGATCACTGAAGCCGATTCTTTTTGCTTTCGCGAGACCATGATATATGGGAATATGGAGACAAAAACTGAAAATAAGTAAGTAAGCGAGTAAGTAAGTAAAATCTCGTGAATTTATATAGCGCTTTTGAAGCAGGTGCCGTAGTATAACTGCTTACTTATAGGCACTTAATATTGCATCGATGGGTCAATTTAGAAAAATGCTTGCATTATTTTGAAAAATTGACATGGAACTCGGCTAGAAATGGATAAAAGAATTGACAAGTAAGCACGGTCTTATGAAATGACCCTAAAAGAGTACACCAGTAAGAGATACTACTAGAAGAACGTCTCGTAAACACTACAAGAGACCAAATCAGCAATATTGTCTAATGAGAAATATAATTATCAAAGCTAAGCAAAAGACACAGGGTCCCCCAATGCGCCAGCAAAGATGAACGAGTCTGTGCAGTGTGCATTGCGACGAGAATCTATTATTATAATTAAGAAATTAACCGAGGAAGACGTTTGAGAGAAAGCAATTGAAGAAAGCAAATGAAAAAAGAGACCGTGATATGCAACGTTGCCTCGATTGAATGCACCACCAACCACAGAATTAGGAAACAGTGTGATAATTAACCAGACTGCGAGATGAAGATATCAGACAGTCAATGGATGGTTACGCTTGGAAAAGACGGAGGCATCGAGGGGCCCATCGACTGACGGCGCTGTCCGTAGCCCATTAACTGGGGATCCCGGATATATCCGTCCATTTTACAATGAGTTACAGTTAAATACACGGTTAAGAGGTTAATGGTGGGCGAGGTTTGAAATTTCCGCGGTGAAAACAGAAGCAACAGCCAAATAGGAAAGGAACTCAGGAAGTGCTTCGTGACATCTGATTCAGATGCTTTAAATGATGTCCGGCGTTCGAATCCACGATGCCAAGAGTCGTTTCGAGGAATTCAACTGTAATCGGCATTTCGTTGTTTTTGATCGAGTCACCCGAAAATCGACTGGTGCCATGCATGTGCGAAGCGCGTCATATTCGGAGAGATTCATTTAGCAAATTGCTATTTAAAATGCATAGATCTACATTTTCAATAAATAAGTCTTAATAAACTACAAATAATAGTATTAAAAGAGTTTTAACTCTCTCTCTTTCTTTCTTTCTTTCTTTCTTTCTTTCTCTTTCTTTCTTTCTTTCTTTCTTTCTTTCTCTCTCTCTCTGTTCTCTGTTCTCCGTATCTGTCTGTCTGTCTCTGTCTATGCCTCTGTCTTTGTCTCTCTCTCTCTCTCTCTCTCTCTCTCTCTCTCTCTCTCTCTCTGTGCCATGAGCTGATCATAATCCTTATCTCAATCTCCATGACTAATGTCGTACCGTACGCCGTGCAGTTTACCCAACCGACTGTCATGTGTGCACGCACTGGAAACCGAACACAGAGTCACGCGAATCGATAAACTCAAGATGTCGCTTCAAGATAACAGCGCTATAATAAATCACGACGACGACGACGACGATTTAAGCAGAAGAACCAGCAGAAAATGTTCATTATCTTTAACCTGGAGATGGAATTTCAGTCTGCTTTTGATTTTGCATCAGATCTCCTTTGGCCTAATTGACGTGTCCGATTGAATTAGTCTCGCGATACTTGCAAACAGCAAAATATTCATAAGAGAGATATTGTAGGTATTTGACGATGTACTGTTGCTCGTCAGACGTGCTTGTCGGACGTCAGTACTCTATTTTACGTGAAAGTCGAAAGAATCCGAAGTCTCTGGAGAATTTGTTCCGTAAAACGTAAAAATCTAACATTTCTCATTGAAAACTCTTCAGGCACTTCGATCCGAAAGATTTCTGGTCAAGTCGTTGAATATATCACAGCCACCAGGGTTGCCAATGCACTGATCAGTTCCTCATCTTTCCTCCAAAACAGGGTTTTAACGTGCAAAGGAGATTACAACTGTAGGTCTACTTCTGAAAGTGGAACAGCTATACTTCTTGTAGGCAAAGCTGGATCGTGCAGGGCGAAAAACGGGAGAGGTCGCAACGACGCCAGGTCTTGCTCTTGTAGGCAACACGCTCCGGGATGCGAAGCCAATGCAGCTTCGAAAAGGAGATGTGCTCCCTTCGAACTCCGAAGATCATCCGGGCAGAGGTGTTAAGGACCATCTGCAGCCGATTGAACTGTTGATTCCAGAATCCATCTATCCACTGCAGCTGGGATCCGTTTGTTCGGAAAATCTGTCCGTGTTCCGGACGAGTGAGCGTCCGGCGTTGTCGTCCCGGATCAGCGTCAGTAGTGCGTGACGATGGAAGGACGTGCTCTCCGGGAACCCCCTCCTCGATCGCGAGATTGCCTTTAGCGCAAGACGATTCACGTCCGTCCACTTTTTGATCCTGGTGACGGGAAAACAGGAGCGAACGAGGCAAAAAGAGTAAATTTGCACATCATGAGCGTTGAAAGCTAATTGACTTTGACTTTTTAACTTTCCGCGGTCGATTCCGAGGACCCGGAAAGTTCCGGGAAAAAAACGGATCGCTCCTGACTTTGACTTTAACTTTCCGCGTCCGGATCTCGCTCAGCGTCCGGATTCTCGGATTTCTCGTTATTTCGCTCATCAAAGAAACTTCGAAAGTTACCACGGTGGCGTGATTAGAGAGAGGTTCGAACCGCGGGACAGATTTCGGCGCCGAGTATATCAGTAAAGTGGGAGAAAATATGACACTGGCGTAACCACGGAGGGACACCTGGAGAGGGGCGGGTCCCCTATTCTGACCGGGACCGGTGGTGGTATTTACGCAAAGCCGTTGAGAAAAAATTGTCCGGGGGTAGGGGTAGATTGCATAATCAAAGAGAATACGTGAATGTGCGAAGATCTTCTTGATGACTATTCTTGCTCGTCTGAGACTTTTTTTATTTCTTAAATATCCATGTGCTATCCCCTATCATCTATTCTAGAACCATGGCTATGCCACTGGAACACCATTCAGGATCCGTTGATATTTGAGCGGAAAAAGAAAGACTTTCGGTTTTGACTCATACGACTGTGATTTTATATCCAGAACTATTTTTCAGCAATTATCTTGAGCGCCCTATTCCGCCTATTGAATATGAATATGATTATCTTAACCTATTTCTTGATTACCTTTTGAATCCGAAACTCCCTCTCAACACTCACTCGAATTTACCTACCAGACCATGATGCTCTAATACGTCTTATTAGGTCATAAATGTATAAATTCTCGAAGACAAGGGCGGAAACAGTGGAAAACAAAATTTTTCAGTGCTAGGGCAGTGGACAAATGGAACATTTTGGACGTAAAAACAGTAACAGTTGAAACAAAAAATGAATTCAAAAGTTAGGCTATCTAACTGCGTTATTAAATGTTGAGAGTCTGAGTAATTATAGAGGTTTTCGAACAGACTAATGCCTCCTAAACCACCTAAATTCACATTAGTCCTATTGTTTGTATTTATTATTATTATTATTATTATTATTATTATTATTATTATTATTATTATTATTATTATTATTATACAATTGAGTTTGCAGTAGCTGTACTCGCTTGTGTTATCTAGGCCTATAAACTAAACGTTTCGTTCGGTGATTAGTAAAAAGGGTAAACGGTTCTTCAGAAGATGTGACCACTCTATAGGCAGCGATGGCCATTTGGCCAATGGGTCTTCTCCAGTATTTCCTTTGAGATATCGAGGGTATGGAGATAGGGCTATTTCGGGGTCGGAATCGTTCGCCCGTGTCATATGTAAACGGGGGTGGGGGTGGGGGTGGAATGTGAAACCGGAATATCGAAGGTTAGATCCGTTGACCGCCGTTGACCGCGCCATCTATCGATCAGTCATAGAACTGGTTGCGTTGTTTCATATACAAGACGGACAATAATATTCTAATCCACCAGATGCTGGAACTTTCTGGTCAGCGCCTCACAAGACGTAATCAGTGTTTTATCCAGACCTGTTAGGGGGGTTTCCCCAAACCACAACCCCCCATCTCAGCACTGACACAAATTTTTGCATTGAACTGTGTCTCTTCTTGACCAGCCAAGTCAACTTCGCCCCCTCCCCCCCCCCCAAGTCTTGGAGTCTGGATAGAACACTGGACATAACAAGAGCGTTATTTTACAGCAGATAAATGAAAAAGTCTGTTACTGCCATGGGCGTCAAGAGGGTGGTGGTGGAAGGGGGTGCAACTGCAGCCCTGGAAATTATAAATTTATAAAAAATAAATTTAAAAAATTAATAAACTGCTATTTAATTTTTATAACAATATAATGCAAGAACCTGGACGATTAGCGTTTTTATTTCTTGAACAGGTTGAACACGATTAACACGATATCCTGACTCGATAAAAGCATCACACTAAATTTTAGTCTACGTCTTACTTATAATTCAATTTAAAAAGTTAAAGCCAATTAAATGTTGCACCCCTCTTCCTCAGAAAAACTTCTGCCGACGCCCATGGTTGCCTCTCCGTTGTATAGGTTCTCGACTTGACCTCCGCCTGTGTTCTCATGTCGCTCGTCATAAACAAGCATTCCGACTGTCAATGGACCGAAGAGGGAGGCTCGGAAATCGGATGACGTCACCGCCGGCGGCCGCCCGCTCACCTACTACGCAACGGCGCAATCGATGACGTATCGCAACCAACGAAAAATGACATCACCGATGACGGAACACTTAGTATAGACCACATCACGTGATCGCTGTGCCACAAATACTTTTATTAACCGAAGCCAAGAGGCCATTTTGCGCTTTGCGCACAGGTCTAAGTGTCAGGTGAAGAACTAGGAGAATCGAATCAATAACATTGGATATTAAATTTAAGCGTTAAAACAAAACACTGTATATATCGATATTTTACTTAGCAGTTAGTACGAGATGTGCTGAATATGCTTTTATACATAAATTTTGTGTTAGCAGTTGTCTTTGTCGTTGACTGCTGTTCAAAACGCTTAGAGACTTAGCTATCTCGTATAGGATCGTGTCTAGGTAATAAAATAATCATCTTGATTATTTTGAAAATATTGGTTTAGAGTATTTTTTAGTGACAGGAATAAAAATAATAAGTCGAAAAGGCGCAGTCTGGACGATTTGGTTTCAAAATGGTATTGAGATTCGTTCTCTGAATTCGATAATTTTTACACATTATCAACATCGACATTTTGCACAGAGATGTAACGACGGGGTATATCGGTATATAAATACCCCCAAAATCAGACTACTGTACTTAAAATTTTTAATGTGTTTTTAAGATTTTCAAAGTTTTTTTAGATTTATACCCCAAATCACATTATACCCCTAAATCAAATTTCTGGCTACGCCCTTGATTTTGCAATCTGCTCCTCGAAGATTCAAGAGTCGTCATCTTGAATCACGAACGCTCAATAGAACATTTCCATATAACGATTGGTTGATTGACTGAATCTCACGCAAATGGAATCCGTTTTTGCCACATTGTTCTCGTGACGTGAATTATGAAATGACCAGAGATGCCTATTGCAGATGAAATTTGATCTTCGATTTCTTAACAAAATCATAAAGAGACGAACGAAAAAAGCACAGAATTTCTTATCTAAAGAAACACTTCGATGCATCCGATATATCAGTTAATGTTTTGCGGTGCGTTAATTCGGGTTTTCATTACATCGTTTTAAATTTTTGGCTTTAAAAATGAAACTTAAAATCGCTCTGTTTAGATACAGTGCACGCACTGCATTTGAAAATAATAGAAATCGAACAAGTTTTTAAAATATTAATATAGACTTCTTTGAGAAATGTCGAAAGATGCCACTAGCGCCCTGATAAATAAAGTCCACAATCCGTCATGTTTGACGGGGAAACAGCGAACCAATTCATAATTGATCAAGTCTATGGAAATATAATCAATAGCGTTAATGGCACTGTGATTTCAAAACACTTCAAAGAGACGATATAAAATATTCGTCGATACTCGAATAGCGCATACATACAATAACACAGCTTATATCGGCGTCTGGATGAGAGCGACGTGAAGAAATCCATTAGAGAGAAATGACCGGCCTCTTTCTATTCCTGTATTAGCTTCTGCTGAATAAAAAAAACGCCGTCGGTTTATGGTATCCAATCCTGCGCGATTGGCTGTTTAACCTGAAGATTGAATGATCCATTTCTGACTGACAACTTAATCGACTGACCGTCGTTCGACCAGACGACAAGATGGATGTTCTCACGACGCTCTCAAAAACTCTAACGATTTTTATTTTTTCGCCCCGACTAATCCTCACGCCAAAGCAGAAGTAGTCTCCATATTCCGACATATTTTGACCAATTTTGAGGAGTTACTGCGAGTGTTTCAACTTGGGCCGCCCTTCCCTCCCCTCCCCCACAAAGGCAGGTTAAAACAGACATGGACATGGGTTGGTCCACCCATGGGCGGAGCTGGATTTGATTGGGTCAGAAAATAGGTCATGGTTAAACGAAATTGCAATGTCTTACGGTGTATTTGGTTGGGTCAAGTAGCCATATGGGTCAAGTAACCCTATTGCTTTCGTGGGTTGGGTCTGGATCGTAATGGGTTGGGTTTTTAAAATGAGCCCATGTCTATGTCTGCGTTAAAGCAGGTTTGGAGTTGTGAAATTTGAGCTGGTGGGGGGAGGTTGGGATTTTCATTAGACTGAAATTCAATGAATAACAGAAACTGCATGTACTCGATATGTGATTTTTGGGAGGGTTGCAAAGTTAGCTGGGGGTTCAACCCCCCCAAGCTCTCCCCCGACAACTCCAGCATTGGGTTAAAGCACATATTGGAGTATGTTTATGGTAGGGTAAAACGGTCAAAACGTGTGTCGAAGCAAGTGTTTTTCGTGTTTCGAGAATTGGGGTGAATTCTCCTCTGCTAAAGACCCCAAAAGTTCAACATGTCCCTTTGGTATATCAGACTTTAATTCCTCCTATCTCTACTGACTAATGCAGTCGGTGTAGTGACAGCATCTTTTCGATTGTGAAGGAGAGCATTGATAAGAGAATTTGACTGAAAATTTACTTAAACATTACTACATATAGTCGCAAGCAATTTCACTTTCGTATCTCGCAAAACAATTGGACAATTCAAACTTTACGGAATGGACAATGCAAACACTACAGTGGCGTAACCAAGAGGTGGGGTTAAAACCCCCCTTGGGCGCCGACGAAAAAAATATTTTAAAATGTGTTTTCATGAATTTTTAATTTTCCGGCGTGGTTTTGAGGGTCAAAACCTCCCTTGGGGCTGCTGACCAAAATTTTTAAAGCGCCATAGAAGTGACGACCTTTTTTGCTTGTCAGCATCTGAAAAAGAAAAATTTTAGAAGGAAAGACATAGAATAGATACATAGGATGACCATTTTTTGGTTGTCAAGATTTGTCGAAAGTTGGTTACGGTCAAAAGTCAAATCCAAACCCCCTTCCGGAAATCCTGGATACGCCACTGAAACACTATATGGAAAGAATAGCACAGACAACAATATTCAACCAGTAGTATCAAGATAGTCATACTGTAGAGTGTAGATATCGCGCTGTTTTAAAATCTTTGTAACTCGTATTCAATATAAGCTACATTCGCGACTGCAATAAAACGCCGATCCAAAGCCATCCGTCGTTCTTGCGAGACAAAATGCAATCGGTTATCTTCGTTGCATCGTGAATTTTGTTAACTTTACTTTCTGCTTGATTCAGAATTCTCAGTTTCCTAAGAAACAAACAAACCACTTGATTTTTCGAGCGCTCGCGGTCGCAGTTATGGCTGGGACGTACGCACATACGGATGGCGCAGGAGATTGTGAAACCGTTGAGATTGGAACTGGGTCCGATAAATCAAAATCTTATTAGAATCCAGTTGGATTTCTTCAAGAAATTCAATTTTCTCGACCGACGAAGAAGCTATCTCACTTCCGTTCTCACTGTCGTTCAATCACCGTGTGTAACTTTGGTGATATAGATCGTCCTGTGGACAGTGGCGGCTCCACCGGGGGGGGGCAGTGGGGCCCGTGCCCCCTACTGAGTGCCTGGCCCCCCCAGTGACCCACCTGTTGGGACCCTATACTTAATGTTACATACAGTAAACAACAAATGATTGGCCTCCCATAATTAGAAGTTGCCACCCAAACGGCCCCTCCACTTGCCAAATCCTGGAGCCGCCACTGCCTGTGGATACGGCGGAGCAGAGGGAAGCAGAGGGAAGGATACTGGCAGACTGTCCGATGTCCAATGCCTCGAAGTAGGCAGCTGGGGTCGAGTTAACCCTCGTCTCAACTTTTTTTTATCACGGAGGCGAATCAGATCGCTAAATCAACTAGTGCATGGGGTGGAAGTTCAAAGTTTAAATTATTATTATTATTATTATTATTATTATTATTATTATTATTATTATTATTATTATTATTATTATTATTATTATTATTAATGCATTTCTATAGCGCCAACTTCCTGCCGCCAAGTCTAACACTCAAAGGTATCAATCGATAGTGCTCCAAGTCTATACCGTAAATGACCGCGCCAATTTCAGATATCAGTCAGATTGGGAGTGGGAAAGAAGCAAGACAGACTAAGAAAAAAGAGATAGAAGAAGGCGTGATTTAACCTTAGATTTAATTGTACTATGCAGTACTTGTAGCAGGCAAAGGTCAAACGCAATGACCTGGCAGTCTTAGCTTAATTCATAGCACTCAGCAACATTGATGACATTACAGACAGATCATCTGTCTACGGAAACGACTAGATGAGCAAGATGTTGCTGGTGTACATTAGAAAGTGCGACGACTGACTTACTCATTAACGGGTTGATCGAACTGATCAACCCGATCCTTTTAGTTTTCGAGAAAGATGAAAAGATTTTGTCTGAAATGAAAATGGTTCATAAGGGATTTCGAGTCATCTGCGAGAACAACGATCCGTCTTCATCGATAACCTTTTGTTTAACGCCCTCTATCGCCCGATGCCATCTTTTTAGTATTTATTTTGCTTCCAGTCTCATCTGCTTAGAGTTTCATGGCTTAAGGCTTGCAGACCACATACAGAAGATTATTAGGCCTTTGTACATAAAATCTCAGAAGAGCAGACTCGAATTAAAATGCTTTAAAAATGTTCGTCTGTCGCTCTAAGGGAATTTTAACGTCTCTTCTGATCTATCGTTAATTGTCAAGAATATAAAACTAAGCGGTCACCGCGGTACTACTTCGCACGGCGCTATATAAATTCGCGATATTTCATACTCGGAACGTCCGTTTCTGTCCATTCTGCCCCCCGTTCACATCTGGATTTTTAACATTGAATATTTTCGGTGTTTTCTGTTTTCTGACTAAATTCCAAAGGTAGGCATCCAAAATTATTCTAGTGGAAGTGCACCCCACTCTCATCTTCAACCCCCCACCCCCACCCCCACTGGCAATCTCATGGCAGCTGCTCTGCTGCTTTTTTGCAGTTGCTGCTTTAGTCATCCGTTCTGATTGCATCTGTCAGAGCTTTGGACTGGATGACGGGGCAAAAGGACATTCCCGTCTCTGTCACCACCGATCTCCCTCTCCCTCTGCCTATCTGTCTGTCTGTCTGTCTGTCTGTCTTTGTCAATCTCTCCCTCAAGCCAATTTCATCCCTATGCGTTCTACCGGCTCTTTCTACCACCAACGATGAAGATTCATAGCAGTACTGTTTGCAGTTCCGACAAGATGATTAACATGAGTCCCTTCCACCCACCCACCCACCCACCCACCCACCCACCCACCCACCCACCCCTCGATTTCTTCGTCACTGCGCCATCTCCGATGCGCGCTCAGTTACATACCCAGAAGCTGAAGCTTCGCTTGGTTTCCTTCGAAATCGTCTCTCATCGTGACGCTTTACTAATGCGGGAATCAAGAAACGTGGCGCAATATAAATGGAAATTCGTCGACAATGAATATCGGAATAAGATCTCGTCACGTTTCTCCGTTTATTCTGCCCTCTTGTCCTCGGTCTCCGTCGTCCTTTAGAGACAGAGCAGCTCAAGCAAAAATCGCCGCATACTTGAGAAAGTGTTAAGATATACAGCATGCAGGGAAGCAAATCATTGTGCTATTCCATAGACTCCATAATATTCAGACCAGTGTTTATTCTAGCCACCTTGACATTGGGGGGATACGAAATGTTTGTGGGGGACAAGGTTTGACGTCTCAAAAATCTTGACGAGCCTTCTTAAACGCTCTATGACAATCTTCCTTATTTTACCCCTCTCCAAAGAATAAAAAACCCCGTCGCCACACTTGGGGGGGGGGAGGAAATTTTCATCTCCCCATGCAGCATATGAAAAATGTGGGGAGAGGAATTTTTTCATTTGGGGAGGGAAAATCCCCCCAAAAGGGCCTAGAATAAAAACTGATTCACACGTTTCATTGATAGCCATAGTCGGCTTCTGATTAACATCATATGAAGCTAGTCGAATATTATTTAGAACAGTCCTGTATGTATTTCCATGCAAAACTTTGCATACACTGACCCCAGCTGCATTTAAATAAATCAGTATATAGGAAATGCAATACGGTAGAACTTCGTTATAACGTACTTAGCGGGTCTGTAAAATTTAGCACGTCATATCCGAGGTTAGGCCTATATCCAATACCATTAAATACGGTAGCGCATCTCAAGCGACCGTGCATTGTACATTGCGGTACGCTATAAACGAGTGTTTTATGCAGGCCTGCTAGGAGGGGAGATCCCCTCCCAAAAACTCAAAATCCCCCTTCCCAAAAAAAATCGCAGCACTAAAAATCGTTTGCATTGAGCTGTGCCTCTTCCCTTCCAGCCAAGCCAAGTCAATTCCTTCCGAAAGGCCTTGAGTCTGGATAAAACACTGGGATACGCTATAACCTAGTCCGTTTATAACGAAGTTCTACTGTATTTGGCTCATAAGATCACACAAGCTTCTATAGGCCCTAATGAGAAACGCTGTATAGTAATAGCAGATGAGCGCTGGAATAGCCGTACTTGTATTGAGCTTGATGAAATTTTCCGCATATTCGTCACAGAAGCGGTTCTGATTAACTTTTCCGAAGACTGATGGCGAGTTTCGTTTAAGCACGTTGATGCGACGATCGATTGAAGAGGAGGAGGAGTTCTCGGACCTCCGTGTCCTAATTAAATTATCGATTTCGGCGCCAGCCAAGATGTCCTATACCCGCACTCTCGAAGGACCAATAACAATTAGGAAACCCACTCCTGAGGTTTGCCACAAGACTTTTAGAGTTCAAGAGGATCGATGCAGGAGGACGGAATATCGGAGAGACTTGGAAAAGTCTAAAAACTCGAGAGAGAGTTTCGAAGCGCAACACTGAAAAATGTCAATGGAATTGAAGATCGTGGAAAAATTTTCATTTTTTCCGCAATTTTAACAGACGACATAGTTTGACAAATCAGTTAGTTATTATTTGTCGCCGTTAACAAGCAAACAAAAAATTTGTTAATAAATTAGTTAATAAATTAGTTATGCACCTTAGGAATAGCGGGGAGGCCTAATCTACAGGTTTTCACTCTTCATAATGCATCAATACTGAATATCGGTTATAGGCAGAAAATTGGGGGCTAGTCTGACACCACCCGATTTTAAACCAATTAATTGGACAGTGATCACAAATAAAAGATTGAAAATACAGAGGCGGTGCTTAGTCAATATATTTTCTTTCAACACTGATATCGAAAATTCATTCCATAGATGGCGCCGCTGCTTTAAAAATAATGGGCGCGTTGACGATTCATTCGCTAGAGCGTCAGCTCTGCCTCTGATGAGGAGCCGTCAAGCCGGGTTCGATCTTTGAACATTCACGCGTCCATCCAGTGGCGTAGCAAAGGGGCAGAGGGGGCGAAGCGCCCCAGGCGGCATTTGCTCTAGGGGCGGCACTTTCGAGATTTCTTAGATTTTTTGTTTGTCAGAGACTCTTTTGGAGAGTTGATAACGTTTTTTGCTTGTCAGACTTTTTTCGGAGAATTGAGGGCGGCACTGTTTTCTCGCCCCGGGCGGCACTTTGCCTCGCTACGCCACTGCGTCCATCTGAATTCAACGGTCTTTAATATGGCCCGTGTAACCATTTAGACTGATGAGTTAATGCTTTAATATTTTGGCTAAGTGTGGTTTAAGAAATTTTGAAATTCGACGAGTCGTTGGAACGCTTTATCTTCTTCAATGTGTTGCCAATATGTAGTACATATTGTCAGTCTCGTGGTTTGGACATGCACAAGTCATCGAGAAACGTATTCAACCCGTCATCCCTCGAAATTCTAATAAAGATACTGTCTCGTTAGCGTGCAGAGTGGGGGGCATCGGGGCGATGGCCCCGGGTATCCACCGCAAGGGTGGCATCAAAATTGTCGACTTTTTTTGCTCGTCAACCCAGATGATGGGCATCCAAATTGACTCGGTCCCGGGCATCCACCAGTCTCTGCACATCACTGTACTGTCTACTCAATCATCAGGCCCCTACATCAGACTTACAAGTACACTCGATATAATGACTAGATGTCTCTTTAAGGACATCCATATATATATATATACACTGTGACCCAAATAAAAACGCCCCACTGTATATTTGTCCATAACTTTGGAAAATGTGAACCGATTTTCTTGGTTTCACTATTTGACTCAGAAACAAAAGGGGAACAATGTCATATATGTACATTTTTACGACGTTCCTAACGTGTACACCCCTACCTAGTTAAACTAAAATAAGCGGGGAACTAGCGAAAACTGTCGTGTAAAACACATATAAGCTTAGTATATATACAAATATGCAGTGGCATGTTTTTTATAAGGTCACAGTGTATATATATATAATATGTATACTGTATAAGTGTATATGTATATATGTGTATCTATTTATGGCTTGCTCTGTGCGTGAGGGTTCAATGTGCTTTGATTATTAGCAATCAATTCACTGCCCAGCCATCGGTCATTTGTCCCGTTCACTCTCAACAGGAAGTGCGGAATCCGCCTAAGTGCCGCAATCCATCTCCTACCGAGAGACAGTTACAACGTCCGATTACCACAAATACCACTGCAGGATAAATAATGCAGATGCTGTGGAATAGTATTTAGACAAGCATAAGCCTCCGCCTCCGCCTGTCTGTCTGTCTCTGTCTGTCTGTCTGTCTGTCTGCGTGTCTTTCTGTGCAACTTCGCTGTTGCACTCGATATAGGACAACCGTTGCAAAACCACAGCAACAGCTATTGTGATTTCATTCCTAGAAATGACTGGCACCTTATGACGTAAAGGAAACGATATAATTATAATTACTAAAATGTCATATACTGTACCGAACTGTCTTCCATTTGGTCCATGCATGTAAGCACTCCCCTTTCCTCTCTTTTCTATTCTGACCCACTCTGTCTCTCTTTGTCTTTGTCTCTGTCTCTGCATCTGTCTATATCTCTGTCTCAGTCTGTCTTTGTATGTCTGTATATCTGTCTGTCTCTCTGTCTGTCTCTTTCTCTGTATTTTGCGTTGTACTTAGTCATCCGTCTCTCACCTCTGCATCTCCGGCTCTATTCCTGTCTACCTGTTTTTCTGCCTGTCTGTCTGTCTGTCTGCGTATGTGTGCATTTTCGGTTCTGCTTTTTTAAATCTTAATTTTGACATGTCGTTTGGCGGAGGCGGGATACGTGTCTTTCGGCAAAAGCAAACGATCCATCGCTCGATCGATCGCCAAGAAGTCGCCCACAGCCAACCGATCCGTCCTAACCTCTCTCTCTCTCCCTCACTCCCTCCCTACCCCCTCTTCCTCCAACCAGCCATTGGGTTGGAGGGAAACGGGGAAGGAGAGCGAGAAGGATTAGAACCGATATTCCCCGGTCCGCCACTGGAGCAAGCATCACCGGCTGAATTAGGATCGGACGACGTTCGACGAGGGAACGGTCGAGACGCATACGGAATGACGGCTGCCTTATGGACGCGGCTCCCGCGGGCGTGTTTCTTCTTATAGTTAATTGAAGAAGACGGAGAATTCGATTTAAATGCGCTGGCCGTCAATACATTTGTGGATAGGGCAAATAAATTATTTTCCCCTACGGTGACCACAAAAAGTCTAAAGCTAGGTCTTACAATCTTGGATTATAATGCAAAATTATAACATTCTATAGTATAGTTATTTCAGAGTTGTAAATCATCCGTGAAACTGAAGACTTGTGTTCGATTTAACAGTCAAAGAAATGCTCCTGGGCAGCAAGTCCTGTTTATGTTCCACTTGTCACTGTATAGCCGAGTTATTTATACCTTTACCTGCTGTACATAGCACTCAGCACTAAGTTTCCCACTAGCAAGATACGTATCCAAAAGGAATAGAGTTGAAGTACCTTCGATAGATACCCGTAGGTATTGGAATTGGTGCTATAAAAGTGGATAATTATTATCCAAAAAGGTAACTGATATGAAATCCAGGGTCTGGAGAACACTCTAAAGTAGTGATCATTTGAGTGGAACTTCCTTTCTCTCTCTCCCCCTCGAGAGAGAGAGATAGATAGATAGAGAGAGAGAGAGAGAGAGAGAGAGAGAGAGAGAAGGCTAGACAGACAGACAGACAGAAACAGACAGTAACAGAACAGACAGAAACAGACAGAAAGTGACAGAGACAAAGAAACAAAGAGAGACAAAGAGAGAGAGACTGACACAAAGAGAGATAGACAAAGAAGAAAAGAGACAGAGACAGGGTGAGACAAAGAGAGAGAGAGACAAAGATACAGAAAGGGACAGAGAGAGAAAGAGAGAGAGACAGACAGACAGAGACAGAGGCAAAGAGAAAGAGAGAAACCAACTGACACATTAGTTTTTCCGAAAATCTCAAACTTAGACCAAACATTTTTGAAATCGCGTTGATATCGACTCCCTCTGAGGCCTCGTGTGGCATAGTTTGTCTACACCTGACTGAATATTCAAAATCCTGATAAACGCTGCTTATGTTTATCTGACCAAGATTTTCTTCTTGAGAGGGTTAAACAGAAAAAAATCGCTTCGTCCTGTTGCCCGAAACCGCGTGCATCATGCTATAAACGCAGCAGCAGCAGCAGCAGGCAAACGCAAATATCACAGCAGCGCTTCTTTATCTTCATCGAAACGCCTTTGCCGTCAATCGAAACAGCAGTACCCAGCCGCAGTACAAGTACGGTAGACAAGTACAAGTATTGGGACTGCGAACGTCGGTAAGTATGCACAACTGACTGGCGAGGCAGTACCAACAAAACCATTAACCAAACTGCAGCCGGCAGTATGCAGCCGAACGCACGCGCATTACACGCATTTCAGACAGCTGAAAACTTTAAGTATAAACGCCCGATCTTATCGCGTCTCTTAAAATGTTCCACTTGACGGTGACCTCGGAGGCGTAAAAGTGCTAAAACCTTGGCACTTGAGATGCCCGACGTCGCGTCTGTTGCAAAGGTTGCTAACTCTTTAATTCCTGCTATCTGTGAATCGATAATAATAATAATTCGTCGATATATATATATATATATATATATATATATATATATATATATATATATATATATATATATATAGTAGGCCTATTCGGGATCATCTTAACAGTATCTTGATTTTAGTACTACTGGAGATGGGGAGATTAGGTATCCGCATATTTTGTAAAATTCTTATCGGTGTATTGGTGAGGTCTGTGTCCAATGTTATTGTTCTCTGTCCATCGCCGATTCTGTCATCCTTAGACAGTAATAATTAATTATTGTTTTGACATTTGCGGCGAACAATTAACGTCTCTACTGGCTTTAATGCTCGATACTTTAGACTTTGACAGCATTCCCTAGTGTGGGCATTATTATTATTATTATTATTATTATTATTATTATTATTATTATTATTATTATTATTATTATTATTATTATTATTATTATTATTATTATTATTATTATTAAAATTATTATTAAAGGTTATGAGATAAATACGCGCTCGTAAAACACAGCTCCATGCGTTTACTAGCTGGCTGTTCTCATTCGCTTTTCGGACGCCACGATGAACACTTTTCTTCTTCCCACGCTACAGTATACAGTTGGGGGGGATGATGGTGCAGAAACATAAACACCTATCACGTAGCCACTGTCTGCGGGTGGGCCACAGACCTCCAAACGAACAGATTCGTACAACTGCACCGTTTAACATGCGTTGGCGCATAAGCATCCGTCTGCTGTTCTTTTTGTTTGCCTGGCTCTTGACATGCCAGAACTGCGAGGAGCGAAGATAAGAAGTCAGTCAATCAAAGCGTAAACAATGCCACCAATTCGCCATTTCATATTAATTTCAGCAACCTTTGCGTCTTATCAGCACTTCATTGTAGTAATAATGGTTGTGGTAGTAGCAGCAGTTGCACCAGCAGCAGTAGTAGTAATACTGTAGTAGCAGTAGCAGTAGCAGTAGTAGCAGCAATAGCAGTAATAAAGTAATAAAATTATAGTGGTAGTAGTAGTGGGCCCAGTGGTGGGCCAGTGGCAGCAGCAGTAGGCCCAGTGGTGGTGGTGGTGGTGGTGGTGGTAGTAACAGCAGTGGTGGTGGTGGTGGTGGTGGTGGTGGTGGTGGTAGCAGCAGTGGTGGCAGCAGCAGTAGTGCAGCAGTGGTGCAGCAGCAGCAGCAGGTGGTGGTGGTGGTAGTGGTAGTGCAGTAGTGTAGTAGTAGTAGTAGTAGTAGTAGTAGTAGTAGTAGTAGTAGTAGTAGTAGTAGTAGTAGTAGTAGGCTAGCAGTTTCCAGTGACTTTTACATTGAAACGCTTGTTTCAGCAGAAGGTCCCTATATCGTTCTTTGTGAATTTTTGCGTTTTGCCTTCTTTATATCTTTTTGGTGTTTATTGAATCGGATGTAATGCTAGAATTGCCTTTATCGTTTCTGTCAAAATATCCAAAGATATTCCGATATGATTTCCTTTAGGTTTCCTCTGACAGTCGTCTCCTTTCAAAACACCGTAAACATTTCATTCGCAGCCACAGAAATAGGCTTATCGTTACCAAAATAATTTCGTGGAAAACTCTTTCGTTTCCACGACGCCATTTCCTGGAAAAACTGTTTGGAACAAACAATAAATTGCCGAAACTGCTCAGTGCTTTTGGCGGAAGACATCCCACTCAACGATCGTTTTACGTGACTGCAGAGTCAATAAAGGCTTAGTGACGTTCCGTTACTCGTTGGCTCTGTCAATTTATAATTTCACTCAAAATAGGCACCATCACCAAAACTTAATATAAGTGACATGGCAAAATAATGTATTGAGTAGGCCTATGCCCACCCCAAGATTGTCGGCCCTCCAGCAGCGACTAAAAGCCAAAATTTTCTACACCAGCAGCAGGTCCTATTTTGAAGGTTAAATAAATTCTGGGCAAAGCGAATACTTGGTTTGCAGTCTGTTGCAATGTTCACTCACACACATGGACGCACGCCACAATATACGGACCTATACCTATATGCTTATTACAGTATATAGATAAGCATCATATATCCGCAATTCGTGATACGATGCCCAAAAGATGGTAGATTTTTTGCATATGTGACAGTCTTTATTGACACGAAGTTTCATAATCTGATGCATGGCCTAAGTGGCATTTGGGACTCAGAAAAATTATAATAATTAACGACAGCCATTAGTGGACTATTCATTCATCAAAAACAGAGACGAATACGGCCAGACATGTTTTTATGGGTATTTTTTGTCGCGGCGTTCGTTAAAATGCACCGATCGTTTCGTGCTGAAATCATGAAAAGACGTGTTGTTGGAAACGTTGAATGCGCCAAAGATTGCCAATAGCTGTTATTCATCGTCGAATTATTGATCGACTACGGGAGGTTCAATGGAACGCGCTTGTTACATGGATTTCCAAAAATATTCCAAATCCGTTCTCTTTGCAGGCGCCAGTCATGGGCCAATTCGCTCGTCGTCGTAAAATTTTTCTATATTGTGGCTCCGTAATAGTGACATATTAAAATATCGTTTTATAATTATGATTATTATTATTATTATTCGGCCAAACATGTAGTAGGCCTAGTTAGGCCCTGGTCTCTCTTTGTATGTAAACCAGAGTGATTAAGCCATTGGCCTATGCAACAAAATATTAAATAAATAAAAATAAAAGATAGATTAAAATGTTCAATTAAAGAAACACTCATGCGTATTTACAAGTTCTACTATGCATTTTAGTTCGTTACTGATTGAAATGAATTTGCCAGAATCGACGTCTAAGGCGGTTAAAAGAAAAAAGTCAAAGTAGGCCTAACAGAGGCAATGGCGGCTCCAGGATTTGGTAAGTGGGGGGCCGTTGGGGTGGCAACTTCTTAGCATGGGGGCCAACCATTTGTTGATAGGTATGTAGTAGTAAGTATAGAGTCCCAACAGGTGAGCCACTTGGGGCAGCTATTTAGCAGAGAGAGGGCACGGGTACGGACCCCCATGTGGAGCCGTCCCTGGACAGAGGGTCAAAAAAGTTTTACGGGGATTGAATCCATTAGGCCTATCCACAACTCCTTGGAAATTCACATTCTACACTGGAACCACCAGTTAGTCAAATGATTTGGCAAATTCATAGAGTGCAGAGCTCAAATATTGTCGGTTAGCCATTGTAGAACAAGAGCAAACCAAATATTATAGCGCACAGAGAACACGTCGATTCAAAAATCTGAGCCCTGATTTTGGCAAAGTTACTGTATTATTAGGAGCCTTAAGGTCGACTCAGCCTTACTCGCTGGAGAGTGGTGGTAAAAATGAGGAGCAGCCTTAAGCTGCGAGATAAAACGTGGGTCTGGGGAAAGTAATGGCAACCTACCCAATATTAATGGCTTATACCACCTACGTCGCTGATTGCCTAGACCGGAAATAAGCGCCGGAACCCAACGCTCAAACTCGAGTACGGGATCTACCTTCACATCTACTGTATTATTATGGTGTGGAGTTTTAAAAATGCACTGGGGTAGGACTTCTACCATGCCATAATTTTCAACGCCCTCGCCAGAACATTGCAGTTTCTCAAGATCTTAAGAAGAAAGATCTTGAAAATTTTCTATAAAAAAGAACAAGACAAAATCATTTACAGACTAATATTTGTGTGTGTGAGTGTGTGTGTGTGTGTGTGTGAGTGTAAAGGTGATAACTATTGCCGCCTGTATTAAATGCAAACGCAACATAGAAATTTCAAACGAACAGAGTGCATCGATCGATGTAAGCCTACGTCTAACAACGTCTACTGTATACGAAGACACAGAAAACGAAATGAAAAACGAATTGCAGACTTACAGCTACACATATGATCTTAACGTCTCTTTTTTTCGGAAAGCTACAATCAGCGTACACAATAATTTTGTTCTAGAAAATAGCATTTGTAGTGACACAACATAACTGCAGAGACTTCCAAATAAATATATGCGGCGAAATAGTCCCGCTAGCAAAGCAGTAAACCAACTGAAACATTAATGCGAACTCGAAGGCTTTCCTATCTTCAAACATCCACACACGTTGTAGGTCCCTACAGTAAGTAAGAAATTGAATCTCGCTTCATTTGCTAATTGAGTTTCGCTCCAACGGGTCTGATCTTAAGGCGCGGATTTAAAATTTAAATGAGACTCATAATCAAATATATTTAAATGCCTGAGGATACAATATCAAATAGCCTTTGAATGTATTGATGATGCTTATTTGGAGCACAATATACACGCTTACATACATACATACATACATATACATACATACATACATACATACATGCATACATACATACATACATACATACACATACATACATACATACATACAGCACATTTAAATATTCAAGCATATCTCAGCATAGCGTGTTAATCTACAGATGCAGCCTTAATAAATGCAGATTATTGTATGAAAGCATGATGTTAAAATAATACGAAAATATTCCACTCAGAGCTGAAAACAGAGAGCAAAGAACACTCAGATTAATTAGCGAAATTCTCTGTAAACAAATTCCATTTTTAGCGCAAATATGAAAACTGGAGAGATGCCTGAAAGACTCTTACAACTAAATTCCAAAATTCCAAAGTAATTTCAGCCTAACAATTTATCTTCTCGTCTAAATCTCTTCTGCGTTATCGGTTATTGGTACAACATGTGTTATTTATTTATTTTGCGCTATCTGTCAAAAATAGAACAGCAGCAACAGACGCAAACGAAATTTTGACTGAAAGAGCAGAGGCGGCTTAACAAGGGTCCCGGGGGCCGTGCCCCTATTGAATGCCTTCCCCCTAATAGCCTCCATACTTTAGTGCACTCATTCTAAGCAATTAGACTAGTCCAATTTAATGAAAATAGTTGGGTTCCATGCTTAGAAGTCGCCATCCCAAAGCCCCCCCCACTTGCCAAATATTGTAGTCACGACTGCGTGTAGTACAGTAGTACAGTGGGAAAAAGTCAGTCTTACGAACTATCCAAGTCTTAATATTCTTACGAAACGAAGCCTCACGCCTGCGCAGAAATCGGTTCCTTCGAAGCATCGGCGGCCGGGGATCGTCGACGACGTCGCCCGGTGTCTGGGCGGCCGACGACGGGGTCGAGTCGTCCGGCGATGCCGAGGCGTAGGCGCCGTCAGAGGACTGCGTCATCGCGTCGTCGCCGCTCTCCGTTGGAACTACGCTTCTTCCTCCTCCTCCTCCTTCTTCTTCTCCTTCTCCTCCGTCGACCGACAGCGGAGACTCGACGGCCGAGTCCGGAGGAGTCTTCCCCTCGGGGAACCGTTTCGGGGTTGTTGTCGTCGAAAACAGACGGAAGCGGATCCGGAATGACGTCCGGAAACGAGTCGTCGGCCGGCTGCGAAGGCGAGACCGTGTCGTCCGTCGGAATGGGAAGGGGAACGGCTGCTGCTGCTTCGTCGTCGTCGTCGTTTGGTGGAATAGGAGAAAGTTCGTCTGGATGAGCGGAGCAGGACTCGGGTGGAACTTCCTCTCGCTGGTCGATCGGTGGTGGAACCGATTCCGACGACGACGACGACGGAAATGCTGCTGAGTCAGCATTTTCAGAAGCATACTCTGGATCGCTTTGTTCCCACCAAGTCTGACGAGACTGTTGAGCTTGATCTGTAACCAGCTCTAGCACGGGTCGTTCACTGTCTGCTGCCAATTGGCCACCTTCCTTCCACCAGGTATCGCGACTGTCTCGCGCCTGCTCGGAAACTAGCTCTAGAACGGTAGGCGTCTCAAGAGTTTCCGAGGTTTGGATTTCACCAGATGCTTCCGGAAATGATGCCTGGTCTTCTTCGAAGAACTCTGTCGTTGAAGGATCGTGATGTGATGGCGGCTCTTCGAATTTCTGGACAGTATCCGAGAGCTCAATAACATCAGATGCCTCTGCAACTGATGTATGGACTTCACCGATAAACTCTGTTATTGGTGATTCTGGATAGTGGTACATCTTCTTCGAGTTTTTCGACAGTTTCAGTTTCTGAAGGTTGAATATCACCAGACGTTTCAGGAACTGATGACTGGACTTCGTCGATAAACTCTGTTGTTGATGGTTCATGATGTAATACAGGGGCATCGAATTTCTCAACAGTTTCTGAGTGGTCTATAGCATCAGATGCCTCTGTAACAATTGTTGGGGCTTCACCAACAAAATCTGTTGTTGGTGATTCATGATGTGATACCTGTTCTTCGACTTTCTCAACTGTTTCTGAGTGTTCTATAATATCAGATACTTTTGTAACCGATGTATTGACGTCATCAATAGACTCTGTTGTTGATGATTCATGATGTGTTACATGCCCTTCGACTTTCTCGACAATTTCCTGGCTCTGAATGTCACTAGATGTTTCTGGAACTGATGACTGAACTTCATCAAGAAACTCTGTTGCTGACGGTTTGTGATCTGGTACCATCTCCTCAAATTTCTCGACAGTATCCATGTGATTAATAACATCAAATGCCTCTGTCAATGATGCTTGGGCTTCATCGGTAAAATCTGGTTTGGATTGCTCGTTGGGCGAAATCGACTCTTCGAGGTTCTGGAGAGTTTCCTGGTTCTGAATGTCACCAGGTGCTTCTGCAACTGGCTGGACTTCATCAATACGCTCTGTTGTTGATTCATGACGTGACACCGTCTCTTCGAGTTCCTCCACCGTTCCTGAGTGCTCTATAACATCAGATGCCTCTGTCAATGATGCTGGGGCTTCATAAGAAACATCTATTTTTGATTGTTCGTGGTGTGACACCAGCTGTTCGAGTTGTTCGACAGTATCTGAAGAATGGATTTCATCTGATGTTTCTGGAACTGATACCTGTGCGTCATTAATAAACTCTGCTGTTGGCGGTTCATGATGTGATACATACTCTTCGACTTTCTCGACAATCTCCTGGATCTGAAATTCACTAGATGCTTCTGGAGCTGATGACCTAACTTCATCAAGAAACTCTGTTGTTGGTGGCTCATGATGTGATACATGCTCTTCAACTTTCTCGACAATCTCCTGGTTCTGAATTTCACCAGATGCTTCTAGAACTGGTGACTGAACTTCATCAAGAAACTCTGTTGTTGATGGTTTGTGATGTGATAGCGGCTCTTCGACTTTCTCGACAGTTTCTGAGAGCTCAATAACATCAGATGCCTCTATCACTGATGCCGTAACTTCATCAACGAAATCTGTTTTTGATTGTTCTTGGACTGGCACCGGCTCTTCAAGTTTTTCGACAGTATCTGAAGGATGAATTTCATCTGATGTTTCTGGAATTGATACCTGAGCGCCATTACTAAACTCTGCTGTTGGTGGTTCATGATGCGATGCATGCTCTTCAACTTTCTCGACAATTTCCTGGTTCTGAATTTCGCCAGATGCTTCTGGAACTGATGACTGGGCCTCATCAATAAACTCTGTTGCTGATGGTTCGTGATGTGATAGCGGCTCTTCAAATTTCTGGACAGTATCTGAGAGCTCAATAACACCAGATGTCTCTGTAAATGATGTATGAACTTCATCGAAAAACTCGTTTATTGATGGTTCTTGATGTGATAACTGCTCTTCGAGTTTCTCGACAGTTTCAGTTTCTGAAGGTTGAATCTCACCAGATGTTTCAGGAACTGAAGACTGTACTTCATCGATAAACTCTGTTGTTGATGGTTCATGATGTAATACAGGAACATCGAATTTCTCAACAGCATCTGAGTGCTCTTTATCATCATATGCCTCTGTAACAATTACCCGGGTTTCATCGTCAAAATCTGTTTTTAATGGTTCATGATGTGATACCTGTTCTTCGAGTTTCTCGACAGTTTCTGAGTGCTCTTTATCTGATGCCTCTGTAAGTGATATAAGGACTTCATCGATAAAGTCTGTTGTTGATGGTTTGTGATGCTCTTCGAGTTTCTCGACAATTTCCTGGCTCTGAAATTCATCAGGTGTTTCTGCTGCTAATGACTGGACTTCATCACTAAACTCTGTTACTGTTGGCTCATGATGTTCTTCGAGTCTCTCAACAGTTTCTGAGTGCTCTATAGCATCAGATGCCTCTGAAACTGCGGTCGGAGTTTCATCAACAAAATCTGTTTTTGATTGTTCTTGCTGTACCACCGGCTCTTCAAATATGTCGACAGTTTCTGAAGGCCGAATATCATCCGATGTTTCTAGTACTGATTCCTGGACTTCATCGATAAACTCTGCTTTTGATGGTTCTTGATGTGATACCTGGTCTTCGAGTTTCTGGACAGTTTCCGAGGTCTGAAATTCACCAGATATTTCTGGATCTGATGCCGGACTTTCATCGACAGTCTCTGGTCCTTGAAATGATGCCAGAGTTTCAGGCGTATGAACAGTTTCTGGTGGTTCAACGACATCAGATGGTTCTGCGACTGATGCCTGGACTTCATCAACAAAATCTGCTGATGGTTTGTGATGTGGTAGCTGCTCTTCGAGTTTCTCGACAGTTTCGGTAGATTGAATGTCATCAGATGTTTGTGCAACTGATGTCTGAGGTCCATCGACCGACTCGTTTGTTAGTGGCTCGTGATGCGACGCTGGTTCGTTTAACTGCTGTTCAAATTCTGACTGTGGAGATTGTCTCGATTCTAGATGAGATGGAAATTCTTCAGCATGTCCAGTTTGCAGTGAATCTGGAGCCGTGGCTGGACTTTCATCCAGATGGAAAGATGAAACAGCGCCGTTGTCGTCGTCAGCATCATTCTTTTCCTTCGCGCTGTCATCAACGAGCACTGATGTCACTGGCAAATCAGTCCCAACCTCGACAACCGGATGGCTTTCCAATGCGCTTTCTGCTTGAGCAGTTTCCTGTTGAAAATCCTTCGACATCGTTCCCGGTTCGAATTCCATCTCTTGAGCAGGTACCGCCACCGGTGATTCCTCCGCTTCACCTTGTGGAACAGAAGATGTTGGCAAGTCGTCTGATGACAAAGTCTCTTTCACTGTCGCAAAAAATCCTGGTTCCGTTTCATCGTGGCAGAGTTCAGGTTTCGATGGAACTTCGATCGCAACGTTTGCCAATATTCGCTCGTCTGCTTCCGGTTGACATGGCTGTTTCGTTTCCTCTGAGATTTCCATTTGAATATCCTGGAGAGACTCTGGATCAGACGATGCAGACACCAAGTTGACAGGTTCGGGAGCAGTCTCAAGGTCAGCTACAATCGGTTGTTGAAGATCATGTTCATCAGTTGGTGTCAGCTCTTGTTCTTGTGTCTGAACCAAAGTTGCAGGTTCTTCGAGCAATTCCTTATCGAGTTGGAACTCAGCAACAGGTGTTATCTGCTCTCCTCCAAACGAAGCAGACGTTGCAACTTCATCTCTCAGCCCCGGAGTTTCGTGCTCATTATACGTTAATTCTGTTGTAGTCATTAGCTCCAAACTGTCGGGCAACTGATGGTCCGATTCAGCTAATCCGATGGAAGGATCTGGTGGGCAAACTGCGATGAAATGAGAGTCAAATGGTTGTGCATGGATTGGACTGTCGAATGAGAAGGACTCGAGACCCTGCTCCGACGCTGTAATCGCGTCTAATTCAGGGGCAGAAAAATCTGGCAGGGATACGTCCTCATCTGCCGTAAGTTCCTGTCTCAAGTCTCCTTGACGTTGGTCTACTGATGACACGATCTCATCCAGTCCTCCTTGTGCCTCAAGCGAGTAACCATTTTCGATTGCCGTGACTCTCTCCTCGATGTTGGTCTCGGCGTTTGCACCGCCATCCATTTTCTCGTTGACGAAAACTCTTGGTTGAGGAACCGCGGGAGTCGCCTCGGTGGTACTGGGATCGGTCGTAGGTGGGACTGCTTCAGCTTCATCCGCTGGCGAAGAAAGAAGTTCGCCCTTGTTGACCGAAGACGTCGGAATGGCGTCTTCTATTATCGAAAGTTGAACAACGTAATCGTGCGGATTCGCCTCCAACTGCGGCTCGTCGATGCGCAGCTGGAACTCCTGATGCTTGACGGTGGCGACTTTAGCAGCAGCGTCGGTCGTGGCGGTACCGGCGGGGGTACTGAATGTGTGCTGAGTTGGAATCTGATACGGTATTAAAGTTCCGAATCCGTCGAGTCGACTTTAGCTTGCGGCGGTTGGTCGTTCGAGATGACGCCCTCGTACGGGGCAACCGCCGTCTCCAGATCCATGACATTTTCCGTTCCACTATCCGCTTCCGCTTTTCCCTTAACCGGTTCCGTTGCATTCGGTGAGACCTTTGCCGCCGATTCCTGCGTCGGTTTCACGGCGTCCTTCGGGCCGTCCTGCCGCTTCGAATCCTGTACCGGCGACTGGATTTTGCCGGTTTCCGTGGCAGGGACCGACTGGGCGACGACCGGCTCTTTACCATTCGACTTTTCCTGGTTGGCATCGACCGTTGAAGACTTCTTCTGTTCCGGCAGAGACTTCTGTCCCGTCTTCATCGCTCCGCAACATCCACCCATCGTTCAGCTTCTGTCAGACAAAACAACTCTCTTAGAAAGAGTTTCTTTAGCAACTCAACACGAATCTTTTCAGAATTAAGAGCAAATGGCACACATATTAGTACACGTATGATAGTCAACGTTATCACAAGACAAGTAATCGTAACTGCAAGACTAGTTTTCCCTACTGTCAAGTTATATTACAATATTAGCTGTAGTTTGCATTAGGCCTATTTTGTCACTGTCATTGAAATTAAAAAGGTCAAATATTGTGAACAGTTTCGAAAGAGCTTATTATAAGACAGCTGTGATCGGCCGTTAAGGTTTGAGCCTCGGGGACGGACCATGGTGCCTTAACCTTTACTGCAAAGCTAACTACGAGAGCAGATGCCTCTCTGATGATACGAGGCTGCGCGGAAGGTTGACACAATTACCTGAATTAATCCAACTCGTGCACGAAGCATGAAGTTAGGTTAACCAGACGCTATACGAATTGACGGTCCGAAAATCTATATAGCCAGTGGCGTAGCCAAGGGGGTTTGGGGTTAAACCTCCCTTGGCTGCCGACGAAAATTTATTAAATGTGTTTCTATAAATTTTCAATTTTCGGACGCGGTTTTGGGGGTCAAAACGCCCCCTTGGCTACCTACGCAAAATAATTTGTAAGCGCTATAGAGTAAAATGTAAGGTGAAGACCTTCTTTTTGCTTGTCAAGATTTTCTCGAAGTTGGTCATGATCAAAATCAACCCCTCTCCCTTCCGGCGGAAATCCTGGCTACGCCACTGTATATAGCCAAATAAATTCTAAAAATAGCGAATGAAGAAAAACCGGAATTGCTTTAACCCTGTGGACCCGTAAAGCCGCAAAACCGGCTCTCACTAGCGTTCCATAAACCCGAGAAGTCCTTTTTGAGTTATCCATTGCTTCTGGAGGACATAGACCATTCATTGTTCGCTGAAGGACAACAAGCAATCATTGGACAATTGGATGTGTCAATAATAAAGGCACGCCATCCAATAGGGGACAGACCTCCCACTTGCATACCATACCACACTCGCTAGAGAACAATGAAGCAAATTACCGCTTTTGTGTCGTCTTGTCACAGAAGCAATTAAATTGACGGTCTCAGCCGACTCAAATTGCCTGTAGATGCGGTCGCATACCTTTCGTCGATAAGGCTTTCAGCATCATATTCCTTGGACCGGGTAGCGTAAAACAGGTGGCGATTTGTGACCTGGAGCAGTGGGGGGATATGTCGAGCTTGGGGAATGTAGTTGTTGGAAGATGCAGCAGTAGGAGGTGCAGTTGGGCAGTGGAGGAATTCCCCCTTCCCCCTACAAATCGCGCCCTGCGCTCAAACCACTAAGGAGGATATTCTATGCTTGGAAGTAAACTCAGTTCGTTGGCGGGCATAATTTATCCAGCGTAAATAATAATAAATATGTCTAAATTTCGCCGGAATAGTGACATCCCGTCTGCGCCAAAGTGGTCACGAATTATATTATATTATATTATATCATATCATATTATATTACATTATAATATATAAATGTATTATATTATATATATTATACGGTATATATATATATATATATATATATATATATATATATATATATATATATTGCCAGGAAACCACTTTCGACCAGAAGAGGTACTGGTCGCCCAATAAGTTGCTGGAAACTCTGATCTTCGGAACAATCTTATTTCTTGTAGCTTATTGTATACATGCATATTTGATTTCGTCAGGTGTCTAAACTTACAATGGATTCAAATAACTTTTTGTATTTCTTATTTCTGGTGGCTTATTGTATACATGCATATTTGAAATGCCCCTTTCAGCATCTGAAGTGATTGAATTGTCGTGAAGCAGTGGCGTAGCCAGGATTTCCGGAAGGGAGGTTTTGAAAAAAGGTCATCGATAACCGCCAAGGAGGGGTTTTCACCCCAAAATCGCCAAAAATCGCCTCAAAAAATAAAGATTGCCTGGGAATACGTACATAACATATTTTTTCGCGCCGTCCAAACCTAGCCGTCCTAACCCCCAAACCCCCCTCCCCGTGGCTACTGGCTACGCCACTGTCGTGAAGGCATACCAGCAAACAAGTAACGTTAACATGATACTAATAGCAGGTGTCGAATAATTGCTTATAAACCCATTTTGCCCTGAAGGGATATCTCGGGAAAGAATGACTAGCGGGAAATCGGGAGACGGGAGCGCCCGAATAGGGGCGTTGTTTGGTATGTTCCTTCAAAAGAATGTAACGCCGAGGAGGCGGCGATCGGGCGATGCGATTGGACACTCTAAAATTCCAGAGTTGTCCAATGCTCTTCTGCTAAAACAGCAAACCATTGTTCGTTGCTGAATGTTGTGACATATGGGCAGGTGTTTCAGAACAATGTAAGAAATGCGCCAAGCATCCCCATAATTTCCCCCAGGAAGCCAGGGTTTATGGAACGGACGCCCAAGGCCGATAGGGGTGAGAGAGTTAAGGCATTGTCCACCAAATAAAAAATCGTCCAGGGTCTTCGTGGCTAATGTTCAGCCTCTCATTTTGTAGCGAATACAGCTTAGAGAAACGCCAGTGGGCAAACAGTTGCTCAATTGTCCACTGTCCGTTGTGAAAATCTCCCGAGGAATAGCCTTTATACATTTTTTTTATAGCAAACACGTTCTCACAACCGCCCATCGGAATGCGAAGAATTTGTCAATGGCACCTCGCATACAACGAGTTCACACCAGCACGGGAGTTCAGCGCCTAGTCTGGATTTAGAGGCGTCGAAAGAGAGAATCGAAATTGCGATGTTTGTTTTGAAACCACTTAACATTCGCGAGTTAGTTCGAACGAGTCAACTCAACAGAGTAGTTCTTGACGCTTAACATGTTAGCTTTGTTAGCCATCTTCTGGAGTGTTGGGTGTGTTCCATTAGGCCAGCAGCCAGCCAGGGCTGTTCGGTATCTGAGACGAAAAAGGCTGACCATAAATTCCACAGAAGATTGACGATATAGAGAACCCGCCTTTGACTTGTTGTAGTTGGTTCGTGATGTGATACAAGCAAAAAACATCGTCAAGGAATTCTTGACACATTCACATCGATGTATATCGGCTCTATTTCAGTCAACCTACCAACCAACCAACCACCTACCTCCCCCAGAAAATTTCTCTGCGATTTTGTGCAAATCCCACGACTGATCCCATCCGGAATAAAGGGCCGCCCCGACTGCTCCTTCCCCTTCCCCGTGACTACGCCAATGGACCTTGACCTTGCAGAAGGCGTACGTAACACTGTACACGCTAGCGAATCTATCTAACCATTGTCCAATGTCCATCCACAAATAGGTCACTGACGAAAGATCCACAGACCTCTAAAGCTGCCGATGCAAATAATCTGCAGCAGACAAGTATATCATAGTCTAGCGAACCTTCAAGTTTAACTCTACCGATGATAGTTTTCTGTATTTATCGCATCAATTCGCAAAAAAACTCACAGAATTTCATCCTACGACAAACTTTTATACAACGCAAACGTTAGAGACTTCATCAACGCAGTCTAGCAGAAGGAGTGTCAACAGAGTATACGATATATTCAGTGTAGGCCTACATTCAGATACATTGGCCTACACTGTTTAGGGCACGTGACTCACCCGCACTTGTGATTCTTCACTCTGTGAATGAATTAATGTGCATTAACATCCACGTAATAATAATAATAATAATAATAATAATATTAATAATAATAATTATTATTAATATTAATTAATTATTATTATTATTATTATTATTATTATTATTATTATTATTATTATTATTATTATTATACACATTAAACGAGCGGAGAAGCAGATACATTGGCCACATCTTGCGAATTCCGCTGTCAAGACCGGCAGCTCAAGAATTGGACAGGAGACCAGAAGAAGGAAGAAGAAGCAGAGAAAGACCGAGATATTATTATTATTATTATTACTACTACTACTATTATCATCATCATCATCATCATCATCATCATCATATCATCATCATCATATCATCATCATCATCATCATCATCATCATCATCATCATCATCATCATCATCATCATCATCATCATCATCATTATTATTATTATTATTATTATTATTATTATACATTCTGAGGTATATTTCCTCGAATGAAGTCAAATAGCGCTTCTATAAGAAGACTTAACAGCTTATAAAATTTTGATTTATTTCTTAATTGTCAATGTTGTTATAAACTGTTCAGGATAAATAGACAAACCGACCATACCAGACCTTTCTAACTGGTGGTGTGAACCCTACCGATACTCGAGCATATTAGACTGCTACAAAATTTCGCATACAGAAAGAGAGACTTCCAAGATAAGTAACTGGTATCCACGTAACTGTCCAAACAATTTGAATGGAGTTACTTTCTTAGATATGCAATATAGGCTATACTACTGGTCGTCGTATCTGGTTCTCGAATGAGTTGTAGGCCTACTTGGCACGCGAAATCATTTTTCCCATAAGAGATCTTTCGACAGATGCTTCTGCCGACAATTGCGCTTATCGTGCCCATTCCGCATAAATTACAAAGGTCTGTAAACATCCGCGTCCAAACTTGTTAGTTACCCACGACGCTTGCGCACGCAGGGGACCGACTGATGGGAAAGACAGGGCAACGGGGCTAGGCCCTGGACCTACCTACGACATGAACTGCGGTGGGATATGATAGCATTGCGTTCTGAGGACAATCATGCAGAGGGCGTCAAATCAAATGTAAATTTTACAGAAACACTAAACCCTAATTGCCAGTGAAAATGTATTGCCACAATATGCGACACTTGGCGGAAAAGTTCTGAATGGCGCCTTCTGGTCTCTAGCCCAGCAATAATAAACCCAAGCTATATATGTATGACGTCACATTGACGTGTGTGTGTGTATGTATGCACGTATGTTTGTGTGTGCGCGTGATGCAAAGCGTTGCGCCGAAGGGCCAGAGAAGTGCGTTCGTCTAAAATCAGTCCACTCCCAAGCAACCCAAGGACCGGTACCGGGGCCGGGGCCAGGGCCAGGGCCAGGGCCAGGGCCAGGGCCAGGGCCAGGGCCTGGCCCTTACACGATCGCGTGTCGGACGAACGCTGACGTCAATATGTCAGACAACAAACGGATCTGGTTTCTTATCTCTGAGGTCTTCGTCCCCTGTTAATTATTCAACCTCAGCGCAGTTCGCTCGATGGAACTGCCCCTCCCCCCCAGCCGCCATGTTCATCAGGTGATGTTGTTGCTTTGGTCAAAAGTTTAGGACCATAAAAAAGCCATTTGATATCTCTAAGTTCGTCCAGTACAAATTAAAGCGTCGCATAGAATCTACAGAGAATGACATAACCAAATGGCACTGATATATGGATGTTCGTTGGTTCAACCCTCTCCTCCTCCATCCACAGGAAAGTGATGACTCAAAACAAATTGGGTTCGAAAATTTTGGTTTTCTGTCGTCCTAATCCACCCCACGCGAAATTTTTAAGGTGCTGTTTCTATGTAAAACTAGCACTGATTAGACCTATCATCCTATGCGTCTGCTTGTGATTTATTGCGCCTAAGATGAAAAGGTCATTCTAATTACAAGAGGCGGAGAACTTCACACCATAAACCAACACTGCGCTTTTTACGGCCTCCAACTCAGATACCTTAGATTAACGTCTGAATTTTACGCAGCACGATAACCATAATTATTAGCCAGTGTGAATAAAAATCCGTGAAAACCCAAATCGTAAAACAAGAAGAAGAAGAAGAAGAAGAAGAAGAAGAAGAAGAAGAAGAAGAAGAAGAAGAAAAAACAGAGCAATTAAAATGTCAATCGGTAGAAAATACGGACCCCAGACCGATCGGTTTCGAATATCCCCTCAAGGATCATGGGTAATTCACACGGAATCGGTGCATGCCAATAATCATTTTTACTATTTATTACAACAACGCCGATCGTTGCATCAATAAAAGTATGTTGGCGAACTAGAAGGCTTTCACGGTGGACCTTGAGACTGCATATATATATATATATATATATATATATATATATATATATTCCAGATAAAATGATTTATTGATTTATTATTAGACCGACAAGCATTACGCTTTCCATTCATCTCCCCCCACCACCGAACTCCACCCAATATGCCGGTAGCTGCTGTCGGATGTAGCGTATGATGTGTGTGTGTGTGTGTGTGTGTGTGTGTGTGTGTGTGTGTGGTTGGGTGGGTAGGTGTATGTGCCGTTGGTGTGCAGCTTTGGAACGTGGAGATAATAAACGAAGCAGGTTGCAAACGGTCTGGTCACATGGTCTACCCACGTAATCGTATGTTTCAATAAATTTTATCCAAACACAAATCGTAGACCGACAGAACATAGGAACGAAGGTCAAACAGGACGTTAAGCTGCAGAACGGGGTTTATGCGCGTCGTAAGGTTACTTCAGAGCAAGTTCTTGCTCTAGGGACACTACTTGGCGACGGTTCTGCGTAAGGTTAAAGGGACACAGGGCGTTGAGACTCAAGGCGACGTCGGTTCATGCATGAAATTCAAGTCGAGTCATATTTCGAATTAGGCTTTCGACGCCTTAACATCTGTTCGCTTGCAATCAGTGTAGGACGATTAAAAATTTCTAAAAAAATCAGAAGAAACTATCGTGTAGTGTTCAGTTGTAAGTGGTCAGGCGGATGCATTTTCCCCGATTGAAATCCACTGGGGTAAATGTCTTTGAATGCCAGTGCTCGGGAGTGGACAAACGGAACAGTTTGGACGAAAAAGGCAGTATAGGCCTAACAGTTGAAACAATAAATGGATTCAAAAGCTACCTACGTAAACTGTGTTATTAAATGTTGAGAGTATGCTTATTATAGTGGCTTTCAAGCAGCTAGTTCCTCTTAAACCACTTTAAATCACATTATTATAGCGCACAGCCTGATTATATTTTTGAAATGTCAACTCAACAATGTCTTAAATATTAAACAGCCGTTTTTACTCTGAGATGGTGAAACTGATTATTTAGAAGATTCCTGTGCAGAAAACTGACACGGAACGATTATGCAAGAAGGCATTCTGTTTATTTCTGTAAAAGCGTGGGCGCAAACTGCTCTGCAAGGATCAAGGATCATGAAAGAAATTAAACTTTCATCGCTACATCATTAGCTTGCTAAAAAATGCACTCTTTCGTCAGCAAACAGCTAAACTTTATTTATAGGCTACCGTTAGCTACTGTCAAAGAATTCTGAATAATACTGTACATTGTACATGAGTTTTGCGCGACCAAAAGAGATCGTTCATTCGTTCATATTGCATGAAGTCAAAAACGTGTTCGTGGATGAGATTGTAAGGCTAAACAGTAGACAAGGGTTTTGAGTAATTGGAAGAAAAAGGAGACGCAAAATAGAATTGATAACGACACAGAGGCGTAGCGAAGGGGGGCAGGTGGGGGCATATGCCCCCGGGCGCCAAGGTGAGGGGGCGCCAAAATCGTTTTTGTAGGTAAGTTAAACAGTCAAATACATAATAAATAAGAAGAAAGAAGTGCGGCGACCTTCTTTTTGCTCGTCAGGAGTATAAGGAGAGGGGCGCCGTAGAGAGTTGAGGGGCGTCGCCAAGACAACGATGTGACGACCTTTTTTTGCTCGTCCAGCAGTGTGTTGGGGGTGCCAACGGTACACTTTGCCCCCGGGCGCCGGATACCCTCGCTACGCCTCTGTAACGACATGAAATCAAGTAAACAGAATAATAATAATGAATAATAATAATCATTATTATTTATTATTAAGAACCGCCGCAGAGTGATTGGAAGGCTTCTACTAAACTCAGTCGATCATTTAAACGGCTGGCAGCCACGACCCCACTCCCGTTTCCCCTGCAGTCAACACAACGGCCAAAGGCTACATCGTGACCCTGCTGCTCCTACCAATCTCTCGCAGACGTCTTAATTTACAAAAAATATGGACTTAATTTTCATATTTTATTTTCGTTTTAAATAGTGTAATAAAACCGAGCTAATAAACATTCGCCCTTCTCTCTCACTCCTCCTCGGCGCGTCTGTTCAAAGGTTGTTTAACAAGGGAAAATCGATAAAACAGACAGAAGAAACACAGACAAAGAAGGCACCAAAGAAAGAAGAACCGAGGAATTACGGATATGGATAAGAAAGACGGGGTGGGGGGAGGAGGACAAGTCATGAAGGATGAATAAGAAGAGTTTGACGAGAGTTCTGATTTTTCCGAATGAAGAAGCGGCGATCATTTGTTATCCATTGTGTTCTCCTGTTATTCGCTTTCCGTTATCTGTTTACTCAGGAGCGGTTCGGTTTCAGAGGGGCTAGTCGAGGGGAGCGATGAGAGAAGAGGATCTTGAAACGTTGCTCATGAAAACGTTGTTACCTGAGGAAGTAGCATACATGATGAGAAATCTGTGGATAAGTCTATTCATTTCCATCAGAACGCTTCTATATGTATAGCGCAGTAATCTCCCTCCGTGTCTATGTCTCTCTTTCCGTCTCTCTGTCTCTCTCTTTGCCCTCTCTCTCTCTCTCTTTCTGTCTCTCTTTTTCCTCTCTCTCCTCTCTCTCCCCCTCATTCTTCTCTTTCTTTCCTCTCTCTCTCTCTCTCTCTCTCTCTCTCTCTCTCTCTCTCTCTCTCTCTCTCTCTCTCTCTCTCTCTCTCTCTCTCTATCTCTCTCTCTCTTGCCCCTCTCTCTTCCCGCTCTCCCTCTCTTTCCCCTCTCTCGCGCTCTCTTCTTCCCCCTCATTTCCGTCATAACAGTTTCATCATCTCTCCTTTTCCAGGTTTTTAAAATTTCAATGCATTGGTTTATGATCACCTGTCACGGAAAACCTGTTAGAATTTTAAGACAGCTATTTTCGGCGTGAATCCTTAAAGTAGTCGAGAAACCAAATCGAGTCCACGTGAACGAGATTTGAAACGTCTCGCTTCAAATAACCTCGTTCTTTATCCTCAGTTGGATCATTATACGGGCAGATGGAAGACACAGGGCGAGTATTCTGCACAGTTACAGTTATAACTGAATCACTGAAACTCTATGCACGTATACAGAGCCTTAGTAGTCCTAACCTTAGTAGCCTCTGTTCTGACCATAACGTCTTAGAAGGTTGACAGCGGAGCTTGAAAACGCCACAACGTCACGTTTACTGGCTGCGACTGAAATGTCTCGTCGTGTTCTCAGTCATCACTTTTGCAGCAAATAGAAACGAGGCCGGAGAAGCAACTGCATCTCCAGCAGCGATCCTCCACCTCAGACCATGCGTGACTCATTCGCCATAACGGAAAACCGAAGCCACGTGCTCCGTTGCTACGAGGATCAGTCACGCGCGCCGTTGCTACGAGGATCAGTTAGTTGTCTGGCTACCGACCGATTATAAGAGGCACTCACCTATATTACGAACAGGTGCCCTGTCTGTCCGCCTCCAAGAGAGAGAAAGAAAGAGAGAGACAGACAGACAGACAGACACACAGACAGAATATTTCGCAAATTACAGTGCCGTCATGAGTTTAAGAAGCATTCTCAGTTTCGCGAAGTAGCAGACAGAGCCTAATGCCGATGCATCTCAAACAATCAATCGCCACCACGGTGATTGCGCTGTAAACTTGGATAATAATAATAATAAATAATAATAATAATAATAATAATAATAATAATAATAATAATGTGATTTTAAGTGGTTTAGGAGGCTAAGCAAGCATGTGTGAAAACCACTAATGCCACGAATTTTCGCACACAATTCGGTGGCAGAGAGGGGGACTAGTTTTTCAAAACCTATTCTGAACCTGTGCATGTGCTGACGATGCGTCTTGTCGGTTAAACGTCTTCGATAGAAAGAGAACCACAATTCGGAACCAGTCCATAGCGTCCAGGATTCTCTCGTCAGTTATACCATAGAGCGATCTCAAACCTGAGCAGGCGCAAAGATGTCGGGTACATATAGGCCTGTAATATAATTGCATTTTACTGGTGATGATTATTGCGCCGCAAACGAGGGCGCATAAAATCAATAATTATTATTATAACGTGTTATAATAAAGTGATTTAAAGTGGTTTAGGGGGCTTTGTCCTTTGTGAAACCCACTCTCAGAATCTAGTGTTGTCGTGCACTTGGAAACACACTGGAATTGGGCTTGGCGAATTGCATTTGATTTGACAATAAATTCATAAACGTCAGCCTAAGCACTGAAACATCAAACTCATAGACCTACTGTTAACATTGGCCACATACGTTGCCGAAAATGCTCAAAGCATAAAAATGCAACCTCCGTCAAAATTTAAGATCGCTGCAATGATCTTATAGGTCTATAGTAGAGGTGGGCTGACTTTATCTTTAAAGGGCCGCATTAAAAATGATACTACATTAGGCGGGCCGAACATGCAGAAGAGAAAACTATTTATAATTTCAAGTGGAAGAAAGAAGAATTTTTTTACTTATTCGGATTCGGAATCCATTATTGCAATGTCATAATACGTTGCGATCACGGCGATGACTTTTTGCTTGAAAGACATTTTGGGGAGAAATTGAAAGAAATTTTAAAAATAAAGTGCCATGTTTCCATAAAAATTCAAATTATCTCATTCTATGCATATTTCTAAATGATCTCGCGGGCCGCCTGGAATCCGGTGGCGGGTCTCATGCGGTCCGCGGGCCGTGGTTTGCCCACCCATGGTCTGTATAGTAATTTATTACTACGACTCTTTTCAAATCGTTTTCCTGCCGTCGGCTTAATGCATTGCATTACGAGAACCGAGCACCAGTCTACTGAGGCAGACACGCTGATGCCGGCGTCTATGATAGAGTGACTTTGGTAAAGCACACGAATCCATAACCATAGAGCTCGCATCTGAACACGCATGCGCATGACATCTCGGGTATAAGACACAAGGTACCGACGAACGTTACAAGGCGTCCAGTGGATGTAAGATTGTAAGTTATAGTAAGGATTAACAAGAAGGTTTAAATCAAGAATCAATCATATTAGACCTCTCGTGACCTCGACATCGTGATCGTGACGTGACCTCGACATCGTGATGTCGAGAGATTTCCAATTACTGTTTCTTATCGATGCGTACCGTGCATGCGTTATTAGGCGGGTCTATGCTCCAATAGCAAAATGCGAATTTATTTCGAGAGTTTAAAACACATTTCCTTTTGAGTCAGGCCATACATACGCGCCACGTGTCAGGCCAGTTAACCGATGTCAGTTTCAATTTGATTAGGCTACCTTGTGTAAGTCAAATTGTGTATATTGCTGGTCGAACATTTTTTATTTGAGCTGATTCCGTATTAAGACCTGCGATTATGTTGAACAATATTTATCAGCTTCAGTAGGTCCCTTCCGTATTGCGAAAATCCCGGATGACTGCATAACAAATAGGCCTATAACATGCATTGATGCCTAGATTACCGTAAAAACAGCCAGATGGAAAATTTTATCGAATAGTCTTCCACATGGCATATAACGTGAACTGTGGTACGAATTTATTATCGATTTCAAAATCCTACATGCAGTATATTTGATTTTTCATTGCCTCATAGACGCTTCCGTTATTAAGGCGATTAGCCTGTTTAACCAATCAATGGATAGGATCTTATTTCTTCACCGGTGTTTTTTCCAGACTCCAGGCCTTTTTGTGTGTGTGTGTGGGGGGGACTAATGATATTTTTTAGCTTAGAGACACAGCTCAATGCAAAAATTTGTGTCAGTGCTGGGGTTTGGTGGGGGGGGGTTGTGGTTTTGGGGACACCCCTATCAGGCCTGTATAAAACGCAGTTCGCCGAATGTCTCCAGATGTCATGCGCATGACGTCTGCATGGCATTGCTGATTAGATGTGGTTTCTTATATCAATATTTGTCGGTCTTCATTGATAATTTGATTGATATCAGTGCTGGAATTGCGATTGGTGGTTTCAGTCTTGGCGGCGTCGGTGGCCCAGTGGTTAGCGAGCTTGACTGCCGGTCGCGAGGTTCAGAATTCGAAATCGAAGGCACTTTTCGGGTTTTTATAACCCTGTCTAGAGGCGTAGCAAGTTTTTAATTAATTGACAAGATTAAAACTACAGATGCATGCTTTTACTGATGCTAGCCGGTCTATGATGCGCTCAAACTTCCAAGTCAATTCTCTCGGTTTCTTCTATTTTTACGTCCGGAGAAGAACAAGACCACAGAGTTCTTGGCGCCCCCTTCAAGTGGCGTCCAGGCCACCTGTCCTATCTGCCATACCCTGGGTACGCCACTGCCCGGCTCGCTCATTCGACTTACCTGTTGAGCAGTGGTTGGATTTATTTAAAGGCATTTCCATCTAAAGATGATGAGCATCTAGCCTCAGCCTCTTTACCGCCTTAGTCACCTGTTGCTGGAAGTAAAAGAGGCAAGGGAACGGCCAGAAAAACGCCATCTTTCGACCGATACCAAGAAAAATTGAAGGCGCTGTTTTCAGTTTTTCTTCGGTCGCTGATCCACTATGACTTCACAGAAGCAGTGGCGGTTCCAGGATTTGGCAAATGGGGGGGTACGTTGAGGTGACAATTTCTAAGCATGGGGACCAACAATTTGCTGTTAGGTATGCAGTAGTAAGTATAGGGTCCCAACAGGGGGCCACTGGGGGCCAAGCATTCAATAAGGGACATGGGCTCCTGCCGCCCCCTCCATGTGGAGTCGCCACTGCATAGAAGGTAATGGTTGAGTCTAGGCCAATCTCTATCCCGCCTGTATTTCTAACCTATAGAAGTCCCTAACTCAGAGATCCAAGATGTTGAAAAACGTCAACCGCAGATCACTAACGACCCCATTTGGGGCCTTGCTGGGCATTTGGGAGCCCCGCAGGGGGGGGCTGAGTTGAGAGGGACGAGAACAAAGCAGCACTCCTTGGAACAAACCAGGGACCCACGAGATTAGTTATCTAATCGCTAATATATAAAACTCTTTTGAACTAGCCAAACAGCCTTATAGCATTGCCTTCCATGACATATCGTCACACATATAATTGTTTTTTTAAAATTATATATATGCAAGAGCGTAAAACACGGGGGGGACGGCGGGGGACGGTCCCCCAATTATTAGTAGGATCCCCAATGTTTTGTGCTTATGGTAAAAAAGTTATATCCTTGCCCCATGATGTTGATTCCAGGATTAAAACCGACCGCATTCAATCATTTCGGATGACCTTTTTTGCTTGTCAGGGTATTTTTATTTGGACAGAGAAAAATATAAGGATGACGATTTTTTGCTCGTCAAGACTTTTTGGGAGACTAAAAGAGGGTCTGACCTAACTTTATAGACGATTTTATTCCCCCAATGTTGGTGCCAGGTTTACGCCACTGTATACATGCGTTATTCCACCGTCAATCGAATGACGGAAGTGGTTTTGCCAGATGGATTCAATCGAGGTGGATTTGACGTCATTGCTGGAGTATCAAAATAGACAGAATAATTCGTTTAATTTCTCTTATCTCTTCCTCCACTGTATAGTATACACTCTAAATTCAATTGAACTTCGGAGAAAACTTGGAAGAATAGATTTTTGTGCACGTTCAAAAATTTCTTCCACAATCCAAAAGGCGTTTTACGTAACATAATCAGAGCCGTATAGCTTGAGTTTCGACGCCCTGGGCAAGGTATCAATTTTTCGCCCCTAACAGTCTAAAAAACTGAAAAACTGGTGATGACCTTTTTCTGCTTATCTGAGACTGTTCACGACGTTGGAGAAGTAAAGTAGTTAAAGTAGCGTAGAAAGCGGGTGATGACCTTTTTGCTTTGTTATACTGGCAATACCACGGGTGTTTAACTTGTTAAAACTTCCGTCGTGAATAAAATCAACCATGGTTTCTGGCGCCCCTTTCCACCCCAGGACGGCGCCCGAGGCAGCTTTCTCCTCCAGCCCCTATAGCTACGGCTCTGAATATAATGTAATCAAACTAATTTATGTAGCGCACGTAGTTGCTGGATTTCTTACGAATTAGCCTCTTCTCCGGCGCTTTTTCACATCCTCAATCCCTTTCTGTCCTGCCCTGCATGCGTACCTGTGGCCAACCGAGTGTTGAACCGGTTTTTATGATTGTGTGCGGCTGCTTTGTCGGGTATTTATTATAGGCATTTAGGGCGGCTATTATTGCCTTCCGTGACATTATCGTCACACACACACACGCGCGCCCACACACACACACGCACACGCGCATATATATATATATATATATATATATATATATATATATATATATATATAGAGAGAGAGAGAGAGAGAGAGAGAGAGAGAGAGAGAGAGAGAGAGAGAGAGTTAACACATTACTTTTTGTCTCCGGGCATTTTTCTTATAAGACCTCCGGGAATGAAGTAGCGAGGGGGCATATATATATATATATATATATATATATATATATATATATATATATATATATATATATATATATATATATATATATATATATATATATATTACTGTATGCCGCTTTACTGGTTTAAAAAATTCGCCTTTGCCCAATAAAGTACTGCTTACTTAATTATTCCGACCGTCTGCCATTAACTAACTGGCTTAGCCTTAGCCATAGACACACTGATACTGTTCTAGGTATGTCGGTATACCTATTAATTATGTTTATCTGTCATTTTCAGATGTGCCGGCTTTTCTTGTTGATACATGACCTAGATGTCGGACACTAATTGATTTCTCGTAGCACATGCTAAGATACGCGTTTTTATTTTTAGGAGGAACATTATTCAGAACGATTAATTTCGTTCGAATTCCAATTCCGAGTGTGCTGAAATTCGTTGGGGGCACTGACCAGCTGTTGATACCCTACGTTAGCCCGGCTCTTAGCAACGACCGCGCCGTGACCATGGCATTGGCGTAGCCACGGGGAGGGGTCACGGGGAGCCAGGTCCCCCATTCTGGCCGCGACCAGTCTTGGGATTTGGGCAAAACGGTTGAGAAATTTGGGGAGGGGGAGGTACGTGATCTAAGAGAGTACGCGAATGTGTCAAGAATCTGCATAAAGACAACTCATTTTACCCGTACATTTTGTTTACTCGAATAATGTCGATGTGCCCCCGCGATTCTGAAGACCTGGCTACTCCACTGGACCATGGCAAATCTTTTGATAACTTTCGTTTACGCACTTTTGTCAGATAACTCTAAGTCCTATAGAGCTGCAGCAACAGACCACAGCTGGAATTCTGCAATTTTATTATTATTATTATTATTATTATTATTATTATTATTCGGGCCTATTATCATTATTATTATGGCCTATTATTATTATTATTATTATTATTATTATTATTATTATTATTATTATTATTAGGGCTATTATTATTATTATTATTATTATTATTATTATTATTTATTATTATTATTATTATTATTATTATTAGGGCCTATTATTATTGTTATTATTATTATTATTATTATTATTATTATTAGGGCCTATTATTATTATTATTATTATTATTATTAGGGCCTATTATTATTGCTATTATTATTAGGGTCTATTATTATTATTAGGGCCTATTATTATTATTATTATTATTATTAGGCCTATTATTATTGCTATTTTTATTATTATTGCTATTATTATTATTTTATTATTATTATTATTATTAAATAGAGTTGTTTCAACTGTAAAACACCTCTAACCAGTCTTAAATTTCAGCAACCAATTAGTGTCTTAATTGTACGAAATGTGTTATCGGTTAACTGAATGTGAGATCTCTCTTCGTCTTAATTGCTTTAACGTTTTTAGAGATAGACTACTTGTAGTAATTGATAACGAACGGTGCATGAGCTAGACCAAACTGCTTGGCCTTCCCCTATCTCGGCGTTATGCAGTACAAATTGGCGCGGAATGCGGATTGTTAAGCACTGTGGAGCCAAGATCATTAGACTTCGGCCACAGACCACTTAACTAGGAACAAATAAATGATAATTATCTATGCGTTCATTTATTTCACACAACGAAACTAGAGAAACAAGATGGTTCAGATAACAAAGACAGACATTTAAAATGGGGTCTTTCCCACCTATAATTTGGTATTTCTTCATTGCTAGAATATTGTGTGCGGAATTTTGCTGACATTGATAAACGCTTGAATGTGTCCACGTACTGAGTGAGGATTGGCTCTGCACAGAGAAGCCTCGCCAAATCGAGTTCGATTCCGGGTGGTATTATACTTTCGGTCGTATCATGAGCATTCGAAGCATTTTCTCTAAAAGAAACGCTATACAAAGTTTCATTCGTATCTCCTCCTTTTCCTCCTCCTCCTCCTCCTCCTCCTCCTTCTCACCACCATCACCACCACCACCACCACCATCATCAATCATCAATAATCATCATCATCATCAATCATCAATCATCAATCATCATCATCATCACCATCATCATCGTCATCAATCATCAATCATCATCAACATCACCATCATCATCAATCATCACCATAATCATCACCATCATCATCATCATCACCACCCACCACCACCACCATCATCATCATCAATCAATCATCAATCATCATCATAATCATCATCATCAATCATCATCATCACCACCACCACCACCACCACCATCGTCATCCATCGTGAACTAATACGCATATCGTAACGCTCTCTTCTAGACCGCGGCTCCTCCTATGACTCAGCGATTTCAAGCGTGGTTACTACGGCAACGATCGCTGTGTCGCTGCCCAGAAAACATTGCGTGCTGATGGTTCTAAGCGTTTCTGGCAAAATGGCCGCAGTCACGGAATACTCGAATACGTGCGAATTCCTTCTATAGATTCTATAGAACGTTCCAGCCATATAGGCGAATTAAAAGACTATACGGATGAAACAGCAAGCTATATATAGGAGCGAGTAAGTAAGTAAGTAAAATATCGTTAACTTTTATATAGCGAACTTGTGAGAGGTAACGTGTAAACTGCTTATTCGTAGTCATGAGTGTCATAAAAGGCGAATATAAACTGTGGTTAAATACACTGCTTACGTTATGCAAAATGTTAATACGTCTGTTTCTCTTTTCTACGGGCGATTAAGTTGGCGAAAACAATGAGAGTATTTGGATGAAGAGCAACATCTCAGGAAGAATATTCTACGAGAAATATGCGGGAAAACGGCCTCAGTCCCTGGAAAACTTGGGTGACTTTGGTTCCTCGGACTTCCTCACGGAAACATAGACAAATCTTGGTTCATAACTTTCACCCGATATGCTAAACACAAATATTTATCCCTGAACAAAGAAAACTGGCGAAATCAGTGTTTTATACAGGCCTGTTATGAGGGGAGATTCCCCCCCCAAAAAAACCCTCAAGATCCCCAAAAAAAAAAAAAATCGCAGCACTAAAATTTTTTGCATTAAACTGTGCGTCTTTCCCTCCAGCCAAGTCAATTTTCGCCCCCCCCCCAAAGGCCTGGAGTCTAGATAAAACACTGGGCGAAATCGTTTCTTCGCTCGAATCAGATCAACGCTGCTTCGCTACTTACTTACTGGTCGAGTCCTCCTTGTCGATAAAATCAATCGCGTTTATTAGATTTCCGCTGACGTCACACGACGACGACGACGACGACGACGACGATTCGAATGCGCTCGCTGGTCGTGGTCGGGTCGACCCGATGATGATTGTGCCGCCGGTCAGAGGAGTCAGTCGAAGCCGCCGATGACGACGACCGCAGCAGCAGCAGCAGCAGCAGCAGCAGCAGCGACCGAAGATACTCGAAGAGCGGCGGCTTCTTCTTCTTCTTCTTCGACGTCGGGCCACTGCGATGTATCGCGTCTGCCGTCAACGACGCTGGCTGCTATGTGCAGAGGCGTACACCATTCGGCCGCCGATGCAAGCAGCGTCGGCGGCGGCGGCGGCGGCGGCGGATGGACGGAAGAGAAGAGAGGACGACGATCACACTGTAAATGAAGCGCTGGCCCTGCTCTGTATCGTCGACTCGCAGCCGATGCCCGACGGTCAAGAATCGGTGGATTTACACACACACACACACACACACACACACACACACACACACACACACACACACACACACACACACACACTCTCTCTCTCTCTCTCTCTCTCTCTCTCTCTCTCTCTCACACACACACACACACTCAACAGACGACGCCCTGCTTCCTCTCTGTTCCCACTCCCCAACACTCACGCTGCCCCTTATCTACTTAAAATAGATTTCCTGCCTATATAATGCTGGGGCGTTGTTCCGTTGCCCGCGCAATGGTACCCCCCCCCCCCAACCAGAGGGCGTCTTCTGCCACTGTGTCGGCGGTGCTGCCACCAGTACCAGTGTCAATGCCAGTGCAAGTACCGGCGTCTGTACTTTGTACCCGTCGTGTACCACCGTTAGGCATAATTCACTGGTTCGCGTCGACACGATCCTGGAATAACGAGAGATGGGGATGGGGATGGGTGGGTGGGGGTAGAGGTACCTACCGGATTATTTTGATAAATATCCCAGAGAAACTTAGAGCTTAACGTCTAGTCGAATGGTCGTTATTCTTTAACTGGTTTTCGTACTGTATATTAGCGTATAGTCTACTGCGCATAATATATGGACGCTGTCTAACGCGGTGAAAGACGAGCGAAACATCCACAGAGCCGATGCACTGTAGGAGGACACCACTGCGTCAAGTGCCAGGCGCTCTACCTGGAAATAACGACAAGAAGTGCGAAGTGCAGTGGATAAGTGCTGATTAGGAAGAATTCCCGAACTTTCGAAAACCCATTTCACTTGAAATAGATATTGTTTAAGCAATACGCAGTATACCGTATATATAAGTATGAGCACATCTTCAACGTGTTAGACATTTAATATAGGAGGCAAGTTCAGACTGCAGGTCTAGTCGAACGTGCATGCATGTGTTGAGATGCATTTGGCAGTTATTAATCAAGGCGCCGATCGAGTAGGCAATCGCCAACCAGAAAAAATGAGTCACTGAGATCTGCTACAAGCCTTATTGGTGGTCCCGAGGAACGCGCCTCCGGACCGTCGGCGATCGAGCATCTCCCGCGGCCGCGGCTCGGGCATGGAATTGTCTACCACCACCATCAATACAGCTCTCTCCGACTTTGGATACTTTTAAAGAGAGACTTAAAACATGGTTATATCGCACGAGTTATTCGTAACTTTGTAATGTGTTCACGCAGTTCGTTTGGACGAGTTACCACATTAATCAGTACGTTAATAATAATAATAATAATAATAATAATAATAATAATAATAATAATAATAATAATAATAATAATAACAATAATAATAATACGCTGTGACGTCACTGTTTTCCTACAAGACGTCGCAACGTCAATGTTTTGCTACCGGAAGTTGTGACGTCACCGTTTGAAGGCGTCAGATTTTCACTGAAATGCATGACTTTGAACGTAGTAAATTTCTATAAGACATATCAGCTGAAGAAGACTTAAGCGTAACGAGGTCTAGAAACTGTTTCTTTCGATCGATGTGGGTCAGTTTTTGTAGCTACTCTTTCTTTGTGTTCTCAGATTGCGAATTCGAGCTACCAGAGATAAGGAGGAAGAGGCAAATACCTTCAGACAGACAGACAAACAGGAAGAGGGAGAATGTTAGATAAATGATAGACAGGTGAAAATGCTGAGAGAAAATAAGACAGGCACACAGACAGACAGACAGACAGACAGACAGACAGACAGACAGACAGACAGACAGACAGACAGACAGACAGACAGACAGACAGATAGATAGACATACGGACAGAAGTATATGCAGGAATCCATGTAGACGATCTGACAAGAAGAGGTGACTCACAAGGAGAGAGATAGGATCATCTAGGCGGGTTAAGGTTGTGTTTCACTCTGAAGGTACTTTCGCTTTATTCTTTTATCCGTGAATGCTATTCTGTCAGGAGTCTTTAAAAATACTTTGTGATCATAATGGGGTTACTTATCTAACACAGGCGCGCAGTGGAGTAGTGGTAGGATTCTTGCCACGTAGCCGGAGGGCAGCGGGTTCGAATCTGACCCTAGACACTGCGTGGCCACCTTGTGCATTGTGCATGCTGTTCACCTCTTAATTGCTCCGCACTTACGATTCTGCACTTTGTGAATGGCTTAATTTAGGTTAACAACCATGTAATATGTAACAAGAACAAATTAATAAAGGAGCCATATAGGCTCGGCTCGCAATTGTATTTGTTTAATTGAATGTCGAGTTTTTCTTGAACAAGAGCTATGGTAGAAGTCAAGTTAGTCAACAAGGCCAATCTATGTCGATAGAAATTCAAGTACTAGAACCTCGTTATGAAGGATTCGGTTATTCGATTATAACGTATACTTCATTTTAATGTACATGATATACAGTGCACGGTCCCGTGTGATGCGCCACCATTATCGGATGGCATTGCATGGATGCAAATCATGCAACGTACCATTATAACGATATTCTACTGTACAGTACTGTCGAAGTGTACTTTCATAACTCTTGCAGATAAGTACATTATAACGAAATTCTACTGTACAGTATATCGAAGTGCACTTTCCTTCTAAGTAGTCTAGTAGTGGCAGATACTGTAATAATAATAATAGTAGTAATAATAATAATAATAATAATAATAATAATAATAATAATAATAATAATAATAATAATAATAATAATAATAATAATAATAATAATAATTTAGAGCTTGGAAGTTATTGTCGTCCCACTGTGCTTCTGTTCTCTGTCTCTAACAGAGGTTCTCTAATACGCTGACTGACATGTAACTTGGCGATTCTCTTAGGGCCATTACCCTTCAACATGTAAACCAGAAACTAACTGCGTCCCGATGAAGAACCGAAACTCCAGGAAGCAGGAGGACCCGAAAAGAACGCAGAAACCTTATCGCCTATATATATATACATATATCGTCGATGTACAGACTACTTCTGTATGTCGACATTTATAGAACACGATCGCTTATGCACTTCGTGTCCAGCAAATAGTCTACCATGCCGTTCCAAGAATACCACATGTGTATCCTTACACGACCATGCAGTGCTGTTTTTCTAGGGCTCTGGTTTACCCTTCCCATTGATTAATTGATGGCAACTGCACCTGGTTAAGAATTTTTGGCATCTGTCTTCTGGCCCCCACTGGTGGTAAAAATGATGTCTTGTGTATAGTCCAATCTCTATTGGTTATCCATATTGAAATATCGAATACTACACCTAAGGTACTAGGTGCTTGCTTAAACATTAAAAATGTAACTCTTGATTCAGTTTGTTCAATATAAAAAGTTTGAAATGCGGTGTTAATTAGTCATTGAAAATATCTAATTGTTCTACTGTTCTGTGTCATTATTATTATTATTATTATTATTATTATTATTATTATTATTATTATTATTATTATTATTATTATTATTATTATTAAAATATAGTGTTCTTAAAATATTTTAAGATAGTTTTGTAGCCGGAAGAGCTCTGTGTTGGTCTTTCTTTCTCTTTCTTCATTCTGGATGAACATCCCACTCGTAATCTCCGCAGTAACCGTTTAGTATTGGCTTGGCCGGAACACCGCGCCTGCAAACCAAAATACGGCTTTATTCGTCAAAGTGCGACGTAATTGGTCTACACTGTACCTCTAAGCATTTAATGCAGGTATTTAATATGCCGACCGGAGCCACAGAAACACTCATCGATAGAGTAGGCCTACGCAGAAGGAGATTAACTTGGTTTGGACATGCTAAAAGAATGGAAAACAATAGATGGGCCTACAAAGCAATGCATACACCCGAAGTAGTAGGAGACAGATGGCGAGGAAGACCAAGAAAAAGATGGATGGATAGCATCAACGAAGATCTGGAAACAAAGAACATAACAATTATTGTAGAAGGATGCAGATTGACGCAAGATTCAGAGCAAAGTAAAGAAGAAGAAAAAAAGAAAAGAAGAAGAAGAAGATGATGATGATGATGATGATGATGATGATGATGATGATGATGATGATGATGATGATGATGATGATGATGATGATGATGATGATGATGATGGTTATGATATATGCGAACGACTGTGCTGTAACTTCTATGCAGAACAGATTTGAATTCAAGTAGGCCATAAAATCTGCCATGCAGCTAAACGCTCAAAACTAGTGAAATGGCACTAATGTAGAGTAAGCGCAAGATTGATAAAACCAGACGAATAAAGTGAATAACCGAACGAATTCTAAAGAGATAATGATTATAAGCAGTTGCAATTGTAATGATAGCAACTTGGCCTGAGTGAAGATAAATAATGAATAAATGCAGATTACTTTAGAAAACAGGATACAAGAAAATTTTATTACAAGCTGAGATGAGGGTGTCTGACCTTATCATTCGACAACGCTGTTGGTCCAGTCGGTACTGTGCGGTGTTAACATCGGTCACTGCTCGATCACTCCACAAACGCTCTGCTACCGCTGAGGCCCTTGGCCTAATACGAAACCACAATCACCCTTTTGATTTGTTGAAACTGCTGCTTTAAAATTGTATTTGTTTAGTGCCGGTACGTTTGTGCGTGAAACAGTGCGCTACATAAATGAATTATTAGTAAGGCAACATGACTAAATGTTTGTCTGCTCATGTATAATATTATATATATGCGCGTTTGTGTGCGTTTGTGTGCTCCAGCGCATTTCAATGACTTTACAAAGTTTACAACAACGCTTCAATGCGATTGCCTTCCAAGTCATAACTTTTGTATTTGACAACGATCGCTAAAATTTCGAGTAAAATTAAAACTAATGCGTGATGCAAGATAAGTGTCTTGTAATAGCTTTTATATCATCATCCGATATCTTTAGCAGAAGAGAGATAGGCAAGGGTAAGTAAGATCTCGCGAATTTATATAGCGCTTTTGGTTCACATTTCCGGCACTCAATCTAAATCTGAAATAGCTATAGTCAAAAACGGGGGTCAGCCTGGTAAGATCATAGGAGCATGTTATACAGAGAAGTGCATCATGGTCACATATGACAAGGAATGTTATCATCTGATGTAGGCCTACAGTGTATAGGCCAAAAGACCTATGTATATATGACCAATTGTATCTGTGTCTCTGAATTTTAATACAAAATAGCTAGAAGATGTCAAGAAATTTGAAGTAACCTAACCTATTAAAAAGCCTAAACCACTTATACTGTACGTTATAACAAATGAAAGTTCTGCGAATTCAATACGTAGGCTATACAGCGTACCACACAAGTGAAAGGAAGTTTGATGAGTCGATGTATTCTGACCAAACGCACGCCTCTCCTCCTTTCATCAGCGTCTGGAGTGTAACGTTCGCTGTAAGTAATTAAGTCAATGACGGTTTTAGTGCAAAATTTACCACAAAACCTTAAGTCGGAATTACTCTGTGATCAGTGTCCGGTGCTTTAAAAAGAGAATTATGGGTCGGACTACTCCCTTCCACAATTTTCGTCTGCCACCCCCCACCCTCCACTAGCGGCCATCGCCGAAAAGTTAAACACGTGACATTGAATGAACCTGGAAATGAACATTTGGCTTCTGAAAAAATCGATCTTAACCCCTTAACCGGGGATCCCGGATATATCCATCAATTTTGAGATTGAGTTACAAAAAAATACAAAGGTTTTATCTCTAGCGGGAGCCGTTTTCAACCGGTGGCGAGTTAGACCTCCATCAACAGCAAATTAGGGGCGGCCAAAATGGCCAAGTGGGTTTTATCTCTAGCTGACGGAGCCGGTTCAAGCCCCGTTTTCAACCGGTGGCCTTCTAAGTTAGAATCATGCTAAGTTTTCAGTTTTTAAATCGAACACTGCAGCTTTACTAAATTGGCATCAACCAGTCTATCTGGCCTGACAAAACATGACGATGCATTGCAAACGAACAAAATGACGGAAGACCAAAGCGTGCAAGAATTAGGCCTAACGTTCACAGTCTGAACATATTTTCCAATCACTTTTTTGCAAAATGCCTCGAAAGCCTTACAAAGTTTTCGCGAATTCGGGTCCCTATATAGGCATCACATAAACTTCTATGTTCATCGTACAGTATATCTATCACACGCACAGTAGATTTGGGATTATCATCATATGATCAAGTACAGATCGGATAATTGCTATATAATAGGCCTAATGGTAGGTGACGAGTTAGACAAATGGAAAATAAGACGAGAAGAGATTTATAATGATCACTAAAGTTTACGGTATAATCTCATGTTTATGCTCTTATGTGTTTGATTATGCCTGAGTTTGAATAAACTTCTTATATTGGATTTGGCCTTTTCAAACTTGACACAGCGCTTCGACCTTGAGCTGTGCCTAATGTTAATAGGCCTATCCATTGCCCTATGACGTATTTTTATTGACTGCAAAGGAAGGCAACGTTTAAAAAGATAGTGTATAATATTTTTCAAGGAAATTTTCTGGTCATTCGTTTTCGCACGACTATGCAGACTCCGCCGAAGCTACTGAACACAGTTTTTACCTGTGAAATTAGTGGGCTCCACCTGGTAATAGTTCTTCCAATCCTGACCGTAGCTGATAAAATTGAGGTACCATGGTGCCGACAGGATCATGTTGTAGCCTTTCTGCGCCGTCGCCAAGGTGTACTCCTGCCAAGTGGTGTTTGGCGACGCCCCGTTTGTCTTATCTTTCCACATTTCCACGAGCGTGTCAACTTTAGGCACCTGAAAGGTAACGACTATATTTTCCAAAGAGTGAATCATTCCTATTACATTGATTGTCTGACTCTTCTATTGAACACGATGACAAAGAGCTGTATCAACGATGCCAAAGTCGAGTCTAGGCTATAGAGGGTCAACTCAGAGATGACAACGGGTCAATCAAAATGACCCACGACCCCATGTATGACCCATCAGGCATTGGTGACCCATTTGACCTTTGACCCATTGACCAACTGCCATCTCTGGAGCAACTGACTCGGAGTTATTTCTAGGATTATCAATTTGAGGATGTTGGTAATTTCCGGGGTGCCCTACCGAAAAAAGTCTGACAAGCAAAAAAGGTCATCCGGCTCTGAGATTAGGATGGTGTTGGAGGTGTCGGTCTCAGATTGAGGGGGCGTTAGGGGGTGTAAAAATCCCTGAACTGACTGACCGCGAGGTTGTTGTCGACAGGCTCTTGCCAAATAATTCGCTTGATTGGTCGCTGGAGTCTCGATGTGATGTTGAATAGACGCATGATGTAGTACGCTTCCACCTGTTTGATTTGCGTCAGATTATTCGCTGCCATCCATTGGGAGATGTTTGGGTTCGACTCCCTGCGATTCAGAGCGAATATCCAGAACATTGTTAGCAGCGCCCGCCGAAGAATTTCAGAAAATCGTAATGTAACAGATGTAATGCATTGTTCAGGAAAAACGGTATATAGGTTTTTATATTATTTTTATATTAAATAAACAAGAACCCAGGATTAGATTCAGGAAAAACGGTATATAGGTTTTGACCGATTTAAATTAAATAAACAAGAACCCAGGATTAGATGGCTTACATCCAAAGTTTCTTTATTAGGTTATGCATGAAATTTGGGAGGCGATTGCTCTGATAATAATTATCAATGAATCACTCAGGACTGGTAATGTATCACACGACTGGAGAGGTGCATTAGTCATTAGGTAGAAGATGGCAGAGTGGGTTACGTGCTGGAGCGTCAGGCTGACTGAGCGGGTTCAAGCCCCGTTAGTGCCCCTAGTGGCTTTTACACAGGCAGTATGCCTCCTAAGCCACTTTAAATCATGCCAAGTTTCAAGTTTAAACCACTATTCAAGAAGGGAACGCGAATGAACCAAGCAATTACAGACCAGAGGGCCTACAGTAACTCCTGTAATCAGCAAAGTTATGGGAAAATAATGAAAGAGAATAACATATTGGAACATTTGTCTGAATTGTTAAAGACAGCCAGCGTGGATTTACAAAGAGACGGTCGTGTATGGAAAAAATGTTGGCACTTTCTGGGGCTTTATGATAAGCTGATAATCTGTAGATAAAGTGCTCCATGCAAAACCGGCTGCCAAATTAAAATCCCGTGTAATAGGAGGTCTTATTCCCTGTCGGGGATGTTAGGGTGGGACCGAGAGATACTATTTTTAGTGCTAGGGTAGTGGTTTTATGCAACGGTTTGGACAGAAGGCAGTAACAGTTGAAACTGTAAATGGATTCAAAAGTTATAACTATTGAAACCAAGCTATCAAATGCTGAGAGTAGGCTAATTATAGTTATTATCACATAGAGTAATATCATGCCTCCTAAACAATTTGAAATTACTGTAGGGCCTACGTTATTATTGGTCTTGCATTGCTTACCAGCAAGCGTAGTAAGCCTCATCCATTCCGAGATGAACGTAGTCGTCGGGAAACTTCTGAACTATTTCTTCGTAGAGTCCTTCCATAAAAGTGTACGTGCTTTCTAGAATTGGGTTCAGAAGTTCCTGGGGTCCGTGTTTGGGGTAGTTTGGCACATTCGGACCACCCTGGGTTCCATTACCCCAACAAGGTGTCAGTAAAACTAACACAGAAAATTATAAATCCCTAAAAATGCATTTCACTCGCACACATTAGAATTTTAAAAGGTTTTTTTGAAGTTATTTGCGAAGATTTTGAGGATAATATTATGATGACTTATTTTCCTTAGCACCTTTCGGACGATGGGCTATGGACGATGGACGGTGGGCTACGTCTTAGTGCCCCCATCGTTTCAACGAGACTGCTGTTAGGCCTATATACTTGCCAGTGGTACGGACTTTGCCTGAGAAATAAAAGTTTCGTCACAGTATTTTCTGCAAAAAGATGCGTGGCTTTGAAAATTCAGATAACGACTCACCATTGCCAAACAAATTATACCGATGCTACATGCATCCGGTACGGTTGGAAAATAACTTGGTACTTACGTACCGTATGGGCCTAGTCGTCCACCCGAGAGCGTACGAGTTCATAGCAGGACCGTCAAGACCTAACAGGACAGGACCAGGGAACACGCTTCAAATATGCATTATTCCTATACTAGTAGTGGCGGATTTACCACGGTACAAATGGTATAGGCCTACATCGGTACCTGGCACACCTGTAAAATAAACATTTAGGGACCCATCTCTTCTACATATATTAGCAATATTTTATATGATTTTTAAAGTATTTCTTTCTTTAAATGCCTTTATTTTCGGAATATAAACTTTCGTTTAAAACAAATTTGAAAAACAAAAATTCGTGTAGGCCTACATGCAACCATATTTGACGAGCAACGTCCTGAAGAGCTTGACAAACAGAAAAAGCTCATCAACATTTGTTCATACTTGATCTGTAAATATCTAGCTTAAATCCGTAACTTTTCCAAAGGTTTTCCGAGAATTTGAAAAAATCTAAGGTTTCATCGACTCCAGGTCGGTCGGCTATTGGTTCACGGAATTTTTATCCGGTGGGCCTCCATGGAAGTATGTACTGGGCCTAAAAAATATGTGAATTCGCCACTGTCTGCTAGCATTAGCATTTGACACTCAGATGTCTGCAGGGGTCCCCTTAGCTTTCGGGGGCGGGGCAGAAAATGCCCTTCATTTTCCCTATCTACGGGGTTCTGGTTCACAAGGTCAAAATCATTACAGGGTATAATGCGTCGGGGTGGGGGAGTTGAATAATCACATAACATAATTCGGTGCGTATTCATATAGAAACTGGTCATCATAAACGAATTGTTTGACATTGCACTCTTGTCTGGAGGCAATAAATGCAATGCGGATTGATCTGCTGCTGCAGCTGCTGCAGCTGGCGCTGGCGCGGAGTCGGAAATGTTCTCGCTTGCCTGGAAAACCTTTTCCCCAACTCCAAGTATGACCAGGAGCGTCGAATTCCGGGATGACGCGTATGCCTCGCAGACGCGCTTCGTCGATAACTCTGGTGACGTTCTCCTGGCTGTAGACGTGGTAAGCGGAATAGGATCCCTGGAAGGATATACAACATCGAAACACGTCTTATTACAATGGAAACAGACCTTTCTTTCATTCGTTCACTCAATCGTTCGTTCAATCCTTCATTCAGCCTATCATATTTACCAAATGAAAAGGCTAGAAGCCACACTTCTGTATTAGAAGTTATCGCTACTTTCGAGTCGTATGTAAAAGTGCTCCTCTTTGCTGATCGAACTATGGTCTCATTACCAGTGGCGTAGCCAGGGTTCCGGAATAGGAAGGGGCGTATCGACATTTTCAGGTGAAAAATAAAAATAAATCTCCACCAGGAGTTCTCTCCACTTTCGCGTATTTTCTTCGCTCATGCTACCTAACCCAACCCCCCAAAAAGAGTTCTCAACGGTTTTACGCAATTCCCATTACCGGACCCAGCAAGAATAGGAGGGGCGGTCCCCCGTCCACCTATGGCAACGCCAATATTCATTACCATGCGTTAGCTTAAACATAATCTGGATATTTAATTAATTAATTACTTATAATCTAGAGGTCTTAGATTTGGCGCTGACAATGGTAACTGCCTGTCATTTGTATCGAAAGCACACATCACGTCCAGCAGTATAGCACTGTAGCCCCATGGGCGCGCAAGAAGGTCGGGATATATCCAGACCCCGCTGGGGAGGTCACAAATCCACTTTGTTCAGTAGATTTCAAGAACATATGCAGTAAAATCTGAGTAAATATAATTAATGAGTAAAT
>CM030847.1:6972385-7162385 GCA_018105865.1 Metaphire vulgaris | reverse complement strand
AAAGGCTGGGAAAAGGGAATTTTATCCATAATTTGGCTATACTTTTACAGAAAATAGGTTGGCAAACAAAAATGTCATTCGCAGTTAGTTTTAATACGTTATTACCTCAAAAATAGACAAAATCGGTTTCGCAAGCAAAAAATTAAGTCCGGAAGTCCTGGCGGGGAGATGCATCCCCACTCGTCCCTCACGTGGAACCGCCACTGGTAGTGAGGCTAGGTTGTCACAGCTGTGGAGGAAATGATTTCAGAAAAAGGAAGGATTTAGGCCTAGACCTGAAGACTTGAGGAGATAATGCAGGAATTATTGGAAATGAGGATTCGGATTTTATTGTTTGAAAGTGTCCAAGTTTGCGGAAGGAAGCTGGGATAGAGTTCCAAAGTACAGGTGCGGCGGCGTATGATATGCTATCTGATAATAATTAGCCTGATGAACAACAACATAGACCTATGAGAGGTTCATTGTTCTCGGTGCACAGGCCTATATCCCAGTTATAGACCTTGAGACCGACTCGTAGATTCTATTTTTATGCCGGTCTTCGAGCAAGTTATGTTGTTTAGACCGTTAAGGCAAATGGCTGTCACGTGACTGAGACAGTGGCGTAGGCCTACCGAACTTGGGGCGGTCCGCACCGGTCGACACAAAAAGGAGGCCGCAAACTCCACAAATCTGTTCAGTTCAACTACATAGTTGGTGGCATAAACGACATCGTGCACCTGTGCATGCAGTGGCGTAGCCAAGGGGGGTCGGGGATGAAAACCCCCTTGATTGTCCAACCAACACATTTTTATTTTCATATTACTATTATGATACCTATATAATTCACTTAATCAAGCGCAAAATAATAGTTGGCATTATTTTGCTTGTCAGAATTTTCTGATGGAAATCATGGTAACCATACCCCCTTCGGGAAATCCTTGCTACGCCACTGTGTGCATGTTTATATGCTCTTGGCCTATGCATATCTTTTGCTATTGAATTGGCATTGTCTATAGTATAATAAATTAATGCAAGCCAAAGCCCACAACGGCTGCCTTTGCTTTATAAATTATTTTAAGAAGTTTGTTCACGTTTACCGATGAACACATGCGCTATATAAATAGTCCAGCATACACACATACTTACATAAATCAGAACAACGAATAGATAGAATTTTGGGGCAACACTTTGTGGACCAGGGGCCATAATGCCAAGTATGCCACTCACTAAATATTTTGATTTGCATGTCAACAAATATTTTGGTAAATATCCAGTGTGTGTGTGTGTGTGTGTGTGTGTGTATGTATGTATGTTTGCATATTGTACTGCTTGACTTAGATATTTTTGTTTTAAACTAATTTCAGAAAAGATCAATTTTCTACAATGCATTTTCTGAAGTTTTCTGAAAATATCAGTGCAGCAGATCATATACTGATCGTGTGCAGATTGTCAATAACACAATAAATATACCTAATCATATAAGTACAGTAAATCTCAACAGATAATGGAAGTTCAGCTAGATTAGCTCATCATTTAAAATTATTTTTAATATTGAGTTAAATGGAAAATAAACCATTAGATTGTGTCCTATAAAAGGTTTGTGTTAAAAACAGAAAAAAACACCTTGATGTCTGAACTGACAAAGCACTACTGTATTCAAAAGTCATTCATAGCAGGCAAGATAAAAAAGGCCTTCCGCAATAAAAGGAAGCAGCAAAGCTATTCTATTAAATATTACCCCCCCCCAGTCATCTTCATTACAGTCAGTGCATGCATCTGCACGTTACAAGCACACAACCATAGTCTTCAAGCACATTTATTTATTTCATATTTTATTTTGTTGCCTTATTTCATGATGATAATAACATATAGAAACATTATGCAGAGCAGTGAGCAGAAGCTTGGAAGGGCATAGAAGTGCTGGTAAAGAATTTCCAGGTGCACTGGCAACTTATAAAAATACAAATGGTTGATTTAAAATATACATAATCAAAGTAACACATAAAATATGAATATGCATCACCATTGAATCTAAGCAAAAAACAACAAATTCAATCAAGCTCAATCTGTTCACATAGATGCATCATAGATGTCTTACTTTCATACACAAATATACATATTATTATTATTACATGTTTGTTAATGCACACTAAGGGGCTGTCCATTAATTACGTCAACAAAATAGGGGGAGGGGTTTGAAAATGTTTGACAGCTGTTGACAGGGAGGAGGGGGTCAAGAGAAGTTGATGTCAACAATTTCACTTTTTACAAATAATCAAAAAATAGCAAATTCCATGGGATACTATTTATTGCAACAAAGAAAAGCCTGACAAGCAAGAAAGTACCGTAATCATTTTGACACTTGATGAGCAAAAAACGGGGGGAAGGTCATCACTGCACATAAAATAATAGCCTTCAAAACTTTTTAGTGGGACCTGTCACTGATCTTAGGGGGGTCAAAAGTTTTTGACATAATTATAGGGGTCACTGAAAGTTGACAGTTGTTGACAAATGGGGAGGGGTCAAAAATTGCCCAAAAATTGTTGACATAATTAATGGACAGCCTCTACGTCATTCACAAAGTGAAGAATCTTAAGTTCAGAGCAAGTCATGAGTGAGTATGTTGCCCAAGGTCACTAAGCAATAACTAAGGTCATAAAGTGTTTGGATGATGTGATGATGATGATGCTGATATTAGCAACCAAAGGATGTGACCATCATTATTTACTACATGATGTATATATACAATTCTGTATAATGAACATGGTGAAACTGGTGCCAGCATAACATACAAATTCGATTCAGTCAATTCTAGACCAATATTAACCAGCATAAACCATGTGTTTTCAATGATTGGTGGTTGTTGTTTCAGAAACTAGCTTCACAAGACAATCATCAATTGTACAGAGATTGTAATGAAATAACTGCTATTATTGAAAACATTATGCAAATTTACTCAGCACATTAATACTGCTAAATCAATTAATAAAGCTACTGCTAAATCAATTAATAAAGCATCATTGTTTAGGCAGATGAGAATACCAAGCAAGGTCAATGATCTCTAAAAGACGTCCTTAACCTTAAATACTGAAGCCTCAAAACTAAGAAATGACCGGATGGGTATTTTCCACCAGATACCGGCTCTGGATATTGGGTATTTTCCACCAGGTACCAGATATTTTGGGTCAACATTTGCCAGATCCGGATCCAAAATGAATATTAGCGCACAGGGTTAGAACGACCCCAATTACTAAAGCTACCGGTCACCAGTGGTCACTAGTAATACTCACTACTCAGTTACCGTATATGCAGCCTCAATTAATTCTTTTGGCGACGTAGTTCCAGTTAAATTTACATTTTGCAACTGCGTTCATTAACTTCAGTTAAGTTACTCTTCATTACAACATGAAACGTGACAATATTCGGATTCGGTAGTTTTGTGACACAAGTATTTGGCAAATCCGGATATTGTCGAATGCCACACTATCCGGCCAGAGCAAATGTCCGGAGCGGTTTTTGGTCATTCCCTGCCTTAAACCAACCAAAGGCCATATTAATGAGTAGCATCCATAGTTTGCCACCATAAACTTGCACTCAGAAAACATAAACCACACATACTTGAACAAATAAGAAATCATTAAGCATGCAAAACCTGAAAGCACATAACTGTCAAGTTGAAACATTTTCTTATTAACAAGTTATATTACTGTATGTACAAAGTAATTCTTACCATTTATTTAGTTTGTTATGCTGTAGAAAAAATCATTCTTAAACACTGAATGAAACTGATTGATGCACATTTGACTATATACATAGTAGGTTCTATAATACACGTATTTATGTGAATTATGCCATTATAAAGTACAGGTCTATCAACGTGCAGGTACGGCAGCACAAAAATCAGGTGATATAACAAACTTGCAGAATTAACTGCATGGTCTAATAAATCATCTGAATAAAACCTGGTCCATTACATGTTATGTGACTCATCAGTCAAGGTCATTTTGACACTCTTGCTAGAACATAATCAACTGGTTTACGCATGAAGAGTCCGCAATCAACTTCAAGTTTCACGATTTTAAAATGAAGTTACGGCGGCATGAAAAAGCAATATGCAAATTCAAATTCCTATGAAATCAAGTTGGCAGCGCCATCTGCACCACCAGTCCACCATAAATGTAGGAATGGTTTCAAGGTTAAACACAGATTCACACCAAAATTTAGTCTTGAATTCACCAAAACTTGCAATGATCACAGAATAACCAAACAACAGAGAATCCCGATAAATGTGTGCAAAGCTCATAACAAAACAAAGCAGTGAGCCATCAATGAAACAAAATGCAAAATGAAAAACCAAATGAATGAGTACAAATTCAAATGAATCCAAAGACTAAAACCTGAAATTTCCAAGCCTAATTATATGCATTCCCATAATCATTCTACTTTCATTTTAATATTGCCACGCAGCAACAGTTGCTCATCATATTCTTGACGTCATTAATCTTGAACTATTCTGAAAATTCAGCCTAACACATATCTACAACAGACAGAAGAGGTATAATTCATCCCAAAAGGCACCTTCATATCTCAAGGCAACTCATCCAGACATCTACAAAATGTTTAACTTCCAGATACCTTGACGTCCTATATTAAAACAGTGAACAAATTAATTATTGTGCGCATTACAGATACGATAGACGCGACATAAACACCATTAGATAACAAACACGTCTCAGCATACTCCATGATGAGGTCAAAAGGACAGACTGATCTCTAAAATTCATTTTGAATACAGTCGCAATCTGCACAGAAAGCAAATTCTGTGCAATGCCTGTCGAACAGCGGCACAGAGATGGGGTTAGCTCATAGCACTGAAGTCATTCATTTTAGATAATTAATTAATTAATTAATTTTAAAAATTGTTCTTGCCTTATAGCATACATCTGACAGAAAGCCCAAAAAACACGATACAAGCAATATCACCGGATTTTTTCAGTAGACATCATGTGCTGCGATTTCTAAGGCCGATGCCTAAATCTAGATTCAGATGAATTAAGAATCATGTGACATCAACATCACACACTTAAACAGTTCTGAAATAGTCAATTGTGGCAGTCTTCACAACTCTATCTATTCTACAGTTTCATCGTCAAACTCACGTCCTATTCCTACTCAACTACTTCTGCAAAACCTAAAGACCACAGCTACTTGTTGAATCTATGTTTTAGGGACATGCTGGAGAATTAACAAGTTGTTTTAAACTAAGGGCATAACAAATCACAAAGTAACAGTCAAACAAAGCACGGGGGGACTGGGATGAAGATGAGAACTCGTCCCACAAATTCCCAGCTCAACATACAAAAACAATCACAGTGCAAAACAACAACAACAACAACTGCAACAACAACAATCTCATTGGACTGTTAAGCAAATCCTTCAACCAGAAAGAAATATCTCTCGATACAGATTGCTCATCTCGATCTCTGGAATCATTTGCTCAACCTGAGCAATGATCAGCCGATGCTCGATGTTTGCACGCTTTAACTCAGGCAGACGTGCAAGAAGCTCTCCCATTCGTTTCTGGCTTGGGTTTCCTCCGCAATCTAAAATCAACGGCAGAAGCCTCTTTCAAACCTGTCGCATGGAACTGTCGCAATTGATTACGTCGTATCTACGAAATATATGTATCCACAAATGCCTACATTTGAGACAAAATTGTTTAACCCCTTTACTCCTGCCATGACTCACAAGTGCATCCATTTTATATTACATTACAAATAAATAATAATTTCATATGGGATCCATGATCCCTTCAGTAACCATTTCTTATTTCTTTCTCAACCTTCTGATTAGTTACAATGCTATTACTAGATAAGCCCATAGGCTTATGTACATGTTATTTTGTTCATATTTTATGTAAGTTGTGGAGAAATTATGGAGAAAGAAATAAAGATGTCAATGTCATGTCAAATTGCCGGTAAAGGGGCTAAAGAACAAACAAGTTAAGTTCTAATTAAAATGTTTGATGAAGAAAATTTCAGTAAATTTGATTGGGAGATTTAAAGTGACAGCAGGGTATAAATCATAGAGGGCTGGAGCTAACAACCAGTAAGATCCCGAGTACTGTTACTCTTACCATAAAGCAACCATCTAAGCTGCACAGTGCTCAAATAATTCAGAATTGAAAGGATTCAAATTTGTGGTCATGGTCGACTGGAAATCACAACAAAAGAACGACCTAAAGAAGAACGACTTCCAAGGAGTTTGTGACAGTTCAAAATGCAAGGTAATGTAACTGATTGTAAACAAATACTACCTCTCTGCTGATATGATACAAATGCCTCAACCACAGCATCCTGCAACTCAGCAACTTTATTGCCAGACTTCAGTGGGGAGCCCTCTGCAGAAAATATGACATCATTGATAACTGTACGTTTCAGTAACTAACACATGTTTTGAATAGAGTTAAAAGAAATTTGCATAAACATTTTTTGTTTAATATACATGCATAGTCTTGTTCTTTCACCAACTGATGTCACTACAAGACTTTGAGACTGATTGTGCAAAACCAATTTCAAAGTATCAGATGTATGAATAAAGATATTTGATAGTGATTTTGAGCTCTGTCATAAGATAGGTACAATTGGTTTTTGCCACCAGGAGATGAGATATGATGTGAGGTGATTTCATTTGCCTTAGTAAAACACAATTAGAGGTAAACAATTTGTCCAAGATTGCTACACATTGGCTAGACAAGAATCATACCACTACTCCACCACACCCTATTTTTTTGATAGTGCTGAGTGCCTCAAACTACTGACCGTCATTAGGGTAAGTGATTCATATGCAAAAATAGTTTAAAATCTGCTAAAAAATTAAGTGTGACATAATCAATCATCTGAGCTCAGAACAACTTAGTATCATCCATTTGACCATCTCAAGCCACTTTTCATGTCAATATTCTTTGCTTCTACTAGTCTAAGAAATTCTTCTTGAACTCACAAAACTAATTACCAAAAGATTCTGCACTATGATGAAATTCACAACACATATTGGACACAAATGCAGAATGGAAGAGGAGAGAAAGATCAAAGTTCTAATGTTTGGAATAATGGAGAGTGACAATAAAAAAGGAAGACTACACGAAGAATGGCATGATGGTATTGAAGAATGGCCGTGAAAGCAGTGTACAGGATCTGAGTAACTCAATATTAAAGTATTAATACTTAACCCCTTAACTGGGGATCCTGGATATATCCGTCCATTTTACATTGAGTTACAGTTAAATACACGGTTAAGGGGTTAAATTTCCCTTGGTTATGACTCAGCATAGACAAGATGGATGACATACCCGAAGCGGTGAGAACAGACATGGCTGCAATGAACGCCAATTCTTCTTCGGTCATACTGAGGCGCTTAATAATGTGCCCGATGGATCGAAAATGGTTGGTGAGGCTGCGAAAGGGCGTCAAGACGCTGAGAACAAGGTCCCGTTCTTTTGGAGAGCAGATGAACCAGCTGAATTCTTCGGTTTCAACGTCGTACGATCTTGAGTGATACAAGAGTACAATTGGATACAAAGAGTCCTGAGCGATCTTTATCTGATCTTCGACGGCCAACAGACGAAAGCCTAAAAACCAAACACGAATGACTCAAGTAATTCTGCATTCCTACAAGAAAGTCAACTTGTCACATCTACAGAATATGTCATTGTTTGCTCATACTGTACCGATAAAGCATACTATATGTCACTTAAATCTTCAAGATCATAAGTAGGAGCGAAGTAGCCTTTGTTTGGCACTAAAAGAAACATGATAAAACCATAAGAAAGCAACAGCTCACATTTTTGGACACCATAAGAAAGAACAGACTGGAAAATCTGGTAATAACAGGAGAAATAGATGGACAAAGAGCAAGAGCAGGACAAAGAATAAAATACACAGATAGCCTAAGGGAAGAAACAGGAATCAAAGACAACATTGAACTGATAAGAACAGCCGGAAACAGAGCAGAGCGGAAGTCCATGGTCACCGGCATAACGATACATAGCAGATGAAGAAGAAGTAAAGGAATTCCAAGCCTTAACATTTTGAGCCAGCATATCTTATGACAATCAGTCCTAAAACACAGATACTGTACGCTACAAAAACCAATCAGTCAAATGAACAGTGAACAACTATAAAAAAATCACAAGAATACTTCATTGCATTAATAGAATAATGAAGATAACATTAATTACATATGACATTAGGTATGGAAAGGAGGGCATGATTTACTTTACTCTGCCACCAATTAGACATGCACACAAAAATGACCACTGATCTGATGGAAGAGTGGCATTTCTTCCATCATATAAGCAGGTATTTTCTCAATCTATACAGACACTCCTCACAAGACAATGATAGGCCGATTAGGTCTGGCGACATAGTGATGTGAAAGCTAGCGGCTTTGAAGTGGCAGTACAGAATGATCCTACAGGGTCACTGTCACCTCAAATGCAATGCCTGAAAGTACGTGTCTTTTGCCTTTTAACTATCCTATAGCAACAACATAATCGACAGTCATGCTGGGTAATTATCGACCAGGGAGAATAGACGCAAATGCTTACCAGGAACTTTCTTGATAAATTTTAGGATTATTTTCGATTGGTGGATAAAAGGAATCTCAACAAGCTTCCATATTGTCTGGATGGACACTGGCTGGTAATGAAGTTCATCCATGTCGGGCGGCTAAAAAAATTTATAATCAAACAAACTCTGATCAACAAACTCTCCAGCATCCACGATAAACAAAACCAAGCTGCAAAGAAGTAGGCATCTCTGACCTTTCCTTGCTCCTCAATCTGATTTTCCGATAAAACTAACTCTTAAACAAATTATTATCCTCATTTAACCACACTGTTTTCAAACATGTTCTCTATATCCATGAAAACAAAAAATACACAGACTTTCTGACTGTGAATAGCATTTTAATTTTAAAAAGCACTGGATACAACATTGTTCCTTTAACAGATCTTGCATAAAAGAGTAACACGAGTTTGTACCTCTATGGTACAGCATTCTTGAATACATATCCTACAGATGACACACAACTTAAATTTTTCCAAAGGAATGCTGATTAAAAATGTTAAAGGGCCTTCACAACTTTACAACCATAAAGACGAGTACAGAGGAGATCTAAAATACAATTCAGCTATAGCTCCTGTAGTTTTCATGGTTAAAGTGATTACAATACCCTTAATTTGCCTACCAAATATATTTATGGACATAAAAATGTAATAAAGAGAACATTCCAGACTGACAAAGATTTCTCTGTTGGTTATACACTGGTGTCAATTGTAATGCATTTGCGATTCACAGTATTTACATTTAAAATGTCAGAGAAGCATCAAAACTTTATAGTATTACGTACCCGCTTAAATAAGAAAAAGCTCTAGTTAATATGCATTCTACCATAAGGTGACTACACTTGTTCAGTTACCATTTTACATGTCAAATTTATCACACAATACCTGTGTTACACTCACCTTACAACTTCCCATAGTTATTTATGATAAATGAACTTTCCTAGATATTACTAACAGAATTAGAAGAAAAAGACTCAATCGGTATGGACATATCAACAGAATGGATGAAAGGAGACTACCATACAAGGCACTCTACACTCAAATAGAAGGAAACAAAGGAAGAGGAAGACCCAGGAAAAAGTGGATGGACAACATCAGAGAAGATATGAACATGAAAGGAATTACAATAGTAGAAGGAAGACGATTGACAGAAGATAGAACTTCTTGGAAGCATTTTGTGTCTAGCTACTGTCGCTGATGAGCTGGCAGAAAGCAAAGATGATGATGATGATGATGACTAACAGTAATACTAATCCAAACAGAGAAAAACTAAAAGCCATGTTACAGATTCAATAGGTCATCGCTAAGCTGTAAACCAACATTTATGGAAAATCTGGTATTTGTCAAATTCACTCTGAATGTATGTTATTGTCTTTGGTTATGCTACGCTTATGGCGCTATATAAATAGTCCAGGCACTATATAAATTGTCCAGTAAACAATACAATACAATACCTACCCGAAGATTAATGTCCTCTAATTCTCGGAAAGCAGACACCAGATGGCCAAACAGAATTTCTGGGGATTCAAACACCGTTAAGATGTTGCACTCGGCAGAAATCGGCCGTGCCACTGTTTCTGTAGGTGTATCACCACACGGCAATAAGCAAACCTTCAGTCGATCATTGGCTGCTAAAGAACCTTCTGAATTGGGAGCATGCTGCCAAGATTCCAAGGCTTGTCTTTCAAGGCTTTGATATTCACCAGATCCCAAAACTTCGGCCACGTTCCGCTTTTTAGCAGCAGGTAAAGCGTACGAACCTTCGTCCGAACAGGAACCGATATTAGCTCCGGACTTCAATGATACAGCTTTGCTTGTAATGTTACGCGGCTGCTCGGTACACAGCTGCTGCTCGCGGTCAGAACCATTCCAGTCACCGTAATGCCCGAAAACTTTCTGGGGCGCGTGCCCCAACAAAGCGGGAAGCCGGTCGATGTTTCTGGTAGAATACGGGAGGTCTCTACCGGCTAAATTTGACATTCCCTTACTCCGCGAATAAAATGATGTCGAAGTCTCATCTGCTGCTGAACGGAAAGAATGTGGATTCTCCCGACTGTTTCTATAATCGTCGTTACTGAACAGCTTTCTTTTATCAAGCGGAAAATAACCATGGTTCTGAATCTCTTCGTTAAAACCTGTTTTCAGCTGTGGACTTAAGCGATCCCGACCGTCGGCCCTGTAGTGGAGAAAATCTGCTTCGTTCTCTGCCGCGTACTCTCCGCTCCCAAAACTCCAAGCTTCCAGGCGAGGGGCGGCACATTCCGGAACGGAATTATCCAAAGAATTGGATGAGCTTCTCTTACGAGACAACCTGTCGCTTGGAAAATTGATGCAGAGTGGTTCCGACGAGTCTTCGTTTTCTTCCAGAATTCCAGATGTGCTTCCTGAGTTTCCAACAGTCGGGCTGTTCGCAGCGTCCTTGCTAGCGCTTCCGTGATATTGCTGAAAGTCGTTCTGTAAGTCTGGTTCATCGTTTGCTATGTACTGCATCAGTGTACGGCGTTTCACTGAATTTGACTGACGACCGAGTCGCGTTCCTGCATCAACAAATTCAAGAAAAACAATTACTGCATATTACGATCAGAGACTTAGCTTATGCCAACCTCTTTGCCAACAACAGACCAATTACATAGTACTTCACTCTGTATTTCACTTATGCAGGATATGCACGGTGACATGGACTGGGATTTAAATTTTACTGGATATCACATCATCCTAGTACAGTCCACCTTTGATATAACAGGCATCAATATATCGTAATAATTAATATGATGCAAAGGGAGTAAGTCTACACCCCCCCCCCAATATGTTACAACGTGGTCATCAATATAACGAGCTAACATGACAATGTGGTATAAAATTTATGAGTACAAAACTAGCAGACAATCGCGTGACCATTCAAACCAACAAATCACTTTCATTAAAATTTCTGCATTCTTGTTGACCATCCTATTATATTGACGTGGACTGTATTTAACTAAGAATGTTTCTTAATATTAAATGAAATCATGCCTGCTAGCACCACCATACAGTCAATTATATCTTCATTACCACAATTAAAGACAAATCATTAGTCTTAATATGAAACCAATTACAGTGGAACTCAAAGTCATCAGCAGGATTCTCAAATTATACAATTTAAAATCATTATAATAATTTAGAGAAGTCCGTCAAGACCACAAGAGTTCTAGCCTTTTAATAAAAAAAATGAGTCTGAACTTACTTAAAAGCCAAGACTGTTGAAAAATAGCACGGAAGAAAACCAAGACGTACCGTCCAGGGTCATTCCGACTTTGAGGCATTTTTCGAATCGACAGCACTTGCACGTCGTGCGGTTGGCAGAGTCGATGTTGCAAGGTTCGTCGTTGACGCAGATAAACTTCTTGTGCAACTGCTCCTTGAGCATTCGTCGAAAGAAGCCCTGAAAACACCGTTACGACACATATCACCAACAGAACCATACTTTTCCACTCGGCAGTCACAGACATATGAGTCAATCTCTTGTGATGTGGTGAATCGAACTACAATATCCAACTACTTCGGCTTAAGAAAACCTACATTTGGTAAATTGTCATAATCGATACGAATTCATTCGGATACAAATGCAGTAAAACAGCCTCAATACTTCAATAGTTAAAGCGCTGATCTGAAACTTGAGTTACATGCTTGATTCTATCTTTAACCCTTTTACCATTCATTTATTTGCAACATAATGTAAATTGGGATGAGTGTTCTCAGGGCAAACGGGAAAAGGGTTAAATCACAGATGCTTGTCTTTTGCAAATGTTAAGCAGCTGCCACAGAATAGTTACAAGTGCAGAATTTCTGAAAAGTGCTAACTATTTAATACGCATGACAACAGTTATTCATTTATTTATTTATTTATTCATGAATAAACTATAATCAATATATTTAAACAACTGGCAATTATACAAAATCACTAGCAGTATGCAGCATAATTAGTTAACAGTAGCGACAACACTTTCAGTCCTACCTTACACCCTTCACAGGTGATGGCGCCAAAATGAAAACCAGACGAAGGTGCATTGCACACTTTGCATGGAATAATTTTGAAGTTTATTTTTAATTTTCTGTCATCTTCCTGCCCTGAAAATCACAAAAATAGTACCGTAGATGAAGTGCAAAGAGAGAACTTGAGGCATCTAAATGTACCCACTGTCTGTACAAGTACTGATATAAAGGCAGTGATACAGTTACCGTGGTAAAGTAGTAATAGCAAGTAACAGCACTAGTACTTAGAAATCCTTTGCGAGATATTATGCAAGTTCCATTTTATCACAATAAAAAACAAAGAACGAGATTTTTAAATCAAATAATACAGGAGCAAAGAGAGGCAATACACTAATTTGCCTCAATTTAATTATGAATGGGCAGTGAACATAATTATTTCAGATTAAATCAGAAAAAGCCTTTTAGTCATTTATCTCCCAAAAAACATATCAGCCAATCATCCAATCATTAATACAGGAAGTTGGCAGAATCCAATGTTGCTTAATATCTGCCATCAGCAGTCATTCAACAAAATGTATCATTTACCGTAACTGGAACTGCTTATATGTCAATATTGCAGACAAATTCTAAATAATTTACATTGACACAGAACATGATATTCTGATCTTTCATGTATTTTTGCAACAGTTTCAATCTGTGCAAATTAAAATTAATCAATTTATCACTTACTAACAACAAATATGAAAGTCAAGCAAATGATGAATATTCAAGACAGTGTGCATTGATACCTGCTCCAGTTACTTACTTATTGCTTATTACATACCAATATGCCATGTAACTGCTAAGAGCTGACAATGATTGACCCATAACTTCTCAATAACATGAGCCGAAAACAGAAAGAAAATTGATTTGAAACTAAATCTTTTTGGGCAAATTTTATCATGGGCAGCTCAACTAGTGGATTGCAAGAGAGCAGCCCAAAGGGGACATGCTGAAGAAGAAGAATGACAAGACGTTGGCGAGTCGTATCACAGCGCCACTAACCAGCTCTGTACATTCCGAGGCTAATGCACTTCTGAAACCGGCAAAACTGACAGTGTGATCTTGAATCCTTTGTAATATCACAGTCATTGTTCTTTGGACATAGAAATGCTGGTGCTCCACGAGTCTTTAAGCACCTAAGGTAAAATTTCTGAAAAAAACCAAATGCCATATATATACCTGTATATATCAAAAGCTGAACTCAGTTCTAGCAGGTGAGGTTACTGCAACCAAAAAGCAACAAACTACCGTAATAACAGAATAATATCTAGGATGCTATGTAAAAATTACAAGCATAAACCACAAAGCATTAAAGTCCAAACCATAACCTAAATCACTGTCCCAACTGCAAACAGTTGGGACAGTGGGCTGCAAAATCTTTGAGGTGGGGTGATGATACAACAACAGTCTCATAGCTATATCAGGGTATCAGCTTAGAACTGTAAACTAATCAAGTGACAGTGCCAAGGGAAACCCCAGACTTTCTAGACATCAGTCATGTCAATGCAATGCTCATGAGTGCTTTTTCTATGGAAAGTCAATTTAGGAAGGCATAGATTCGGTAAATTTATTGACTACTGAAGACACTTCATCTTGATGTGGATGCATCTCAAAATGAAATACTTGCTAAGATTCCAATAAGCCCATTAAAATACCAATGCCATCACAACAACAAATACTATAGCTTGGGAAAGTTGAAACACCATTTTCAGTAAAAATTGTTGGACATTCCAGTAAATTTCCATTAGATTCCTGATTCTCCAAAATCATTAGCCTTTGTTTTTTTCTCTGCTCTTCAGCAATACCACAAAACACAATTAATACTAAAATTTATCAACGAAAGATCTCAAATCTGCCTGCCCATTTGTAATACACTGTGAAGAACATCGCGTGCACACATCCTGCACTGTACGAGTTACAACACCGAAGTTAGCAACATGTGAAACACAAAGGCTAACAAAAAAGGCCTTGAACATAAAATAGGCTATTTTATTTCTGACACCAAATTCTAAAAGAGCAATTAAAACTCAAAGTACTTAATTTTGATGTTATGTCTTAGAGTACAATTAGGCCACAGAGCCATGGTACAGTGGGATTCAAGTCAATCTCTGAAAAACAGGCTTCAGCAACAGTGCTCAATAGCTACCCCAAAAAGTGCAGAGTCATGCACATATAGCCATTCACCTAAGACAGGACATAAAGTGCATGGTACAGAAGACATCTACCTTTTAAAATCTAAGAAGAGGGCATTCTTTTGAGTCAAAGGACACACTAGTGCAGTCTAACACAGTCACACATCAACGACCCCATAAAACATAAAATAAACCCCCATTAACACCCACATCAACAAGGACCCTAGGACAGTTGAGCTGAAAACCACAAGAGCGGACAGGTAGGGCAACCTGCTTTGACACAATAGTCCTTAAATATTTTATAAATGCCATTCTGATGTGACTGCCAACTGGTGTCAAACAAAATTCACAAATGTTACTGAAATCTGTGTCCTGTGCTAACACCAATGGCACAATGCAGATGCAAGCTACAATCTATTCAGTTATATGTACTCTATAGAGAGTACCAAATGGACTAAGTTCTAAAAGTCGTTTGGCCTAGCCACAGCTAAAAATGCTGTATTTATAAATAAAAGGTAGAGCCCATAGTTGCTGGTCTCAATAGTTGGAAACAAATAAAGCAAGTAAATCAAATACTACAAACTTATCCTACAGAAGATAATGCAAATATATAGAACGAACCGATTCAAAAGAGAAATGTCATAATCACAATATTACAGTAAATCAAAAGCATTCTGCTCACTTTGCACGCTTCACACACATAGGCTCCACAGTGATAGCCTGCTGCAACATCCCCACACACCTGACATTCATACTTGGGTTCCCGAGACTTCCCGCTTCCTCGGTTTCGTCCGGAAGTGGTGACGTGGACCTGTTTGGCCTCAACGCTGGTGTCGTCCACTTCTTCCTTCACATAGATCACCGGATCGCTGTTGGCTGCTTTCGGAGAGGCATGGCCGCCATCCAGGGGCATAGGCCGGGGCCCATTTTTTGCCTCTTGCAGATCACAGTTCAGTTTACGTCTATGCGTTTGAATTGGCAAGTCGTTTTGAGGGAATGGCACGGGACTTCTCTTTACTGAGTTACCGCCGTAGTCCGTCAGCAGATCTTGCATCAATGCCGTCGATCGAACCTGTTCCTGCTCGTCAGACCCCGTCAGAATGTTTTTCATGGCAGATCCGGTCGGAGTGATGACTTGATCGCAGGCATCGAGTCCGTTAAAGATCGAAGAAAATGATCCCGTGGAGGGATGGGCATTTAAATCGATCTCAGACAGGCTGGAAAGCGACGACAGCGACGGCAACGAAGGCAGGAGAGCGTCGCGAGCGATTTCCACCGCATCGCGCGTGATTGCCGCGCGCTGCTCTTCGTCGCCCGAGTAGGACTTGTGCAACGACGAAGCAGACGCCAGAAGAGCCAAGTCGTCGAGGCTGAACTCGCGCCCGAGCAGACTGCTTGAACTAGACGCAGCCAGCGAAGTCGAGTGCTGGTAATTTGGCGGTGCCGTCAAGTTCTCGCCGTTCTCGGAGTTGTACGCCTCCTGTTCGCTGCAGAGTTTTTCGATCGCGTCCAGCGAAAGTCCTGAGTTACAGAAGCTACCGAGAAATGCTGGGCTACCCAAACTGCTCAGAAATTTCAAATCATTATCTGACAAACTCCTCTGGGAGTCTGACAGCAAAAGGCTTGTGACACGACTACTGCTTGCCGTGGAATAGATAGAACTGGCATTAGCAGTTTGCTCAGACGCGTTCAGACTGCAATTAACCAGGTTGGCTGGTCCATCCTGCTGTGAAAGATACTTCTTCTTCGGGTGGTAACTGGCCATTGATATTAGAGGCACCAATGCCTGAAGAAGAATCAAATTGATTTCATATTTAAAACACCATACACTAGCCATTCAAAGGATGTTAATATGGCTATATGAGGACAGTTAATGCAATCACTGCTTCTAACATTAGATGGCACCACATCAAAGAATGAAAGAAAGGAATTATTCAGTTCACTGAAATTATCTTTATTTGAAATTTTAAATAGATTAGAGTCAAGAGAGAAAAGTGAAAACAATTTGAGTTTTATGGCAGCCAACAAATCATTAATACTGCCCAAGAGTTATTTTGCATAAGTGACTATTGCTACTCCAATAAGCAAAATGGACAAACTACTTTTAAATCATTTGCTTTACATGTTTTGTTCTGATTGTTTAGTATAGTGGTATGGATGATTAAGATGCAGTTCCATGTCTATTTTATGGGTTCGAATCTCATCTGACAACGATCTTTGCTATAGCTTTAACACAGAACATATCCCACTAAAACACTTCAAACTGTTATTTTCATATTACTATGATATGAATGAGTTTATTAGCAAGCAAAGTTGTTTCTAAACACTTAAATGATATCATATAACTCCAATTAAATACAACATCAAAAGAATATGGCATGAAAATAAACACTCTAAAAAAATCACGGTAATAACAAAGAGCAAAAATCCCACTAGATTCACCATAATGGTTGATGGAACAGAACTGGAACAGGTTACACAATTCTGCTACCTTGGGAGCCTAATAACAGAAGATTCCAGATGCCAGGAGGAGATAAAGAGAAGAATAGCAATGGGAAAACAAGTCTTTTTGGACAGAGAAGAACTAGTAAGAGGAGGGCTAAATAGAGAACTAAAGAAGAGACTGATAAAAACGTTGATATGGAGTGTCACTTTATATGCCTCAGAAACCTGGGCTCTCCAGAAGAAGGACATGCAAAAGCTGGAAGCATTCGAAATGTGAATATGGAGAAGAATGGAGAACATCAAGTGGATGGACAAGAAAACAAACGATGAAGTACTACAGATGGTGGAAGAAAAAATATCGATAATCAGCACCATCAAAAAAGACAGGAACTGGATTGGACACGTACTAAGAAGAGAATCATTACTCAGAACAGTAATTGAGGGAAGAATATCAGGAAGAAAGACAAAAGGAAGACCAAGAAGGATGCTATTGGACTGGATGATGAAAACAGATACACAGCATCCCAAGACCTATGCAGAAATCAAAGAAGAAGCAAGATGCAGAGAGGAATGGAAACAATGGAGCCTGAACCTGTCCCAGGACAGAGAACATGATGATGATGAACCCCAATTCATAAGACTCTACACAAACTTCTCATTAAAGAGAAGAAACGTTTCAAAATCTGTCTCCTGGTTAATCAAACTTCGTTACAATGAACCTAGTTACCTCCTAACTAAATAAATAAATGAATAAAGAACTTCTATAGTGCCATTTTTGTAATTCACTTGGCAACAGTCAATGGCCACTCCAAAGTAGAATCATGATCGCCAGATCATATCCAATAAGCCAGTCTCCTTTAAAAAACTCTTCATTCAAAATACTCTATTCAATCCTCATCTGCAATAGTTCCTTCTCTCTCATACTCGGACAGTTCTTACTACTTGTGCCTCGTCACAGGCAGCTCTGCGGCTATGATACTCGCTACCTCAATCTGAGTGCATTGCATAATCTGTACCAAGTTTTAGATCCTGATTCAAGCCTGTCAGTCTGCCCTAGCCTTTATTATGTGGCACTATAGAGGTTGATCTTTGATTTGGATAAAGTGGCGCAACATATATAATAAAGCAACATATTTGGCAGTTGACAACTTGACACCATTATAAACACACAGTAATTTTAGTCACGGTAAAACTAAAGGTCTCGGGACACCATGTCGGGGGCTTCCAAGCAAATATACTTAATCAATTATACCGTGTCTGCTCAACGGAATTCCCTTTCGGACAGATAGAATGTCCGTCGGTCAACCTCATCCGTACGGACTTAAACCCCGATCAACTCCTGGCTGTCGGCGGTGGCGCAAAATGGGCGATCACTACATTGACGGAGCATCGTTGTTCCGGCGTTCACACGCAGAACTAAACGATCCAAGGCGAATGAAACGAGTTTTCGACAAAATTCTTCGATTAATTAACTGATTTTTCTTTTTAAAAACCGCAAGACAAATCTTGAAACAGATAAACGCGGTCAGATCGGTTACACAAATGGCGTACATCCGAGGACCCTTTAACACTTTCCAATTGTGGCTCAATATAAAAACACTGCCAAGGACGAAGTCGACAATCATTTAGCGCTGTGATTTATAATTTGTTTGAATACTCCTTTGAAGGGTTTTCAAACTATAAAGTGATACATTCTTTTAAGTGTCTTGCATTTGTTTTGCGAGCCTGTAATATCGTGCAAGTGTTTTAAATCTCATAATTTAAGTGTTTTAAACCTCATAATTTGTGCAGACATGGCTCTTAATAATACCATATTCAGACGTGGCAATATTCCCCCAAGATAGCTTACACGGCAATAGAACGTGCTTTTTCTCCGCTGTCGTGCGGATTGCGGATTGGCCTGGCTCCAACTCCCACAATAAAACTATTCAGGCATTGAAAAATGCCCTGTGACCTGGCAATGTGCATTTCTGTGGCCTTTTCTAAGGGAACTCCCACCAATAAAACTATTCAAATCCCGCTATGCCCCATAATGCATACAGGCAATCTCTACTGAATTCACTTTTTGCACCACCCAGCAATGTGCATTTCTGTGGCCTTTTCAGAATAAGGGAGAGAGAACTTGCCCAAGGACATATTCAAACCAACCACCCTGTGTTGGCCGCCAGCTGCATTCTGAACACATATCAACTTTGACTTACTTCTTAAACAAGCTTTAGACAGTTCTCCGCCATCCAGCCCCGGAAATTAATGCTTGCTCATCACTCGACATTCCCGCTGCTGTAGATTTGGATGTGATTTCTGCATTCTGAGCAGAAGTTTCTGCATCAGATGGTCACTGATGCCATAAAAGGATGCTGTTGCCAGTAGTCGATGTTGCTGATGAATGCTTGAAAATAATCCAGCTTTGTATATCAAGGTTTTTGTATTTATTAAAATTGTGTAGGACGGGACCGGCACTTCAACATAAGCAAGTCCAATACAATATATCCACTGTAATAAACTTTGATAACTCATCATGTGTCAAGAACAATTCAGAGGCAGAAAAATCACTATATACCGTATATTGAGTTGTCCACAGTGGCGTAACTAGGGGGGCGGCACTTTGTTGACAGCTACCCCAGGCCCCCCCAGAGGGGTCTAAGCTAGGGTTAACCCTAACAATGATGTGCCGACTTTTTTTTGCTCATGAGCTCGAAACTCTGGGGCCCCCATGGCAAAGATGCCCCCGGGCCCCCGAAAGTCACGCTACACCACTGGTTGTCCAATTATTCATTTGTCATGTACCAATAATTCAGTTATTTTGTAAACATTACCACAGACAACACAAATAGTTTTCACAATACTTTTCTTCTTATTAAAGAACTACATTATCAGTCTCTGTTATGTATTCCAACAAAGTCCAGTGGTTGGTAGAGAAATCCTGGAACAAAATAACCAATTACGCTTGAATATGTGCTCATCAAAATCATCACATATAAGCCATCAATCCCAGATGTATCTGATAAGAAGTCTCTTATATTCAAATATGTTAACTATTTCAAATAGAAAAGACCTGCAGAATAATCACACTGGGCTACAGAATGGGGCTCTGGAAATTGTACACCTAAGGATCTTCACCAATCACAGTTGCAGTAACCCTGCTCAACTTGATTAACTTTAACCATGGTCCAGTTTTGGCACACTTCTTTGACAAACTAATATATTATTGCAAGAAACTAAAAGAGTAATATTTTTGTGGTTTAATGGCTCATAAAGTCTATCTACCCTCAAGAGCACCAGAATTTTCCGATGCCACAATGTCGTCATTATACACCATTGACTGTTCATCTCATTAGAACAAATTGCAGATAAGAATGCATTTAGGCTGGACATTAATATCATACATAAAATAGATCAAGATTGCTATCCATTAAAGACTGCTCTCAATGGGAAATTTGGTACATGAAACTTCAAAGCTTAAGCAAAACTTTTCTTCATCTTATCAAATTTATCTGCATTGAAGGAATGCACTTCACAATACCAATCTATGTTACAACAATTGTGCCTAAATTAATTTTACATTAAAATGCCAATCTGACAGTCTATTTGACATATAAGGTCTAGAAATCTACATGTAAACCATAATATCAAATAAACTGAACCAGATTTGCGCTAACGAATTTATCAGTGCACATATCCTAATGATGCAAAGTCATTTACCATCAAATTCTTTCATTCCTTAAACCTTGACCCCTGGCCTAAACCGAGGTGGAGGAGTGCGGTCCTTTCTCGCTTCCTTTGACCTGTTGCGTACAACTTTGCTGTGGATGGCACAGCTCACACAGTAATGCAGTTTGGCATACAGCTTTGGCAGAACATAACCTATTAGAAAAATTAATATAAAGTAATTAACATTACCAATATTGTCATATTTCCAAAACTTAAAAACCAATCCACAAAAAATGCATATTAAACTCAATATAAAACTTCAAAAATTACTGTGTCTTATTTCTCAACAATTTTAAAAGATTCTCAACAATTTTAAAAGATTCTCAACAAATACTAAAAATGATCACATACTCTGGTATACTGATGCCTCAGATAAATCTCTAACTGCTGCAGCCTCAACGATGTTCCTGATGACAAACTTCTTAATAGCCTTGTCCTTAGGAACGCAGCGTGCACAGTTGGTGCACCTGACAGGTTTAACATGGCCACGACCTTTCTTTGAGCGTCCGTTATTTCGTCGCTTCTTAGTCTAAAACCAACAACTCCAATTTAAATATTGTGCAATATTCAAGCGCATACGCATTTGCTTTTGGCCTGGCGATCTTCGTTCTACGCACACGGTACCTGCTTTCACAAACGCTATAGAAATTCACAAGATTTTACTTACTCACTTACTATTAATGACAATAATTACTACAACTACTGCACAGCACATGTTGTTATTCAGCCCTTCATTTTAAACCAACTGACCAAATTTTCACTTCAAAATCAATCAGTATTTTAATAATAATATTTTTTCGTACGTACAGTTTGTAAAGCATACTTGATTGCATAATTAACATAGACAATTTGGCAAATAAGAGCGATTCTTTAAGTATTCACCCACCATCTTGATCAATGGTAATCGCAAAAGGCGGAAACAGGAAGTATATATATGACCGTAGATATAGCAAACATACTTCCGTTTATATTCTTTTGTCGCGCTATCTTTTATGCACTCACTTTAGCTAATTACTAATGCCTGTGTTGCGGAAATTATCCAGCAAATATCGTCTATTGTAGAAAAATATGAATACTAGATTCACTTGGGGTCAAAATTTCCATCCAAATATGAATATATTAATTTGAAATATTTCTTCTTCTCAAAGTCATGGTCAGATTTCACTCAAGGCAATTGTCCTAATACCTATTATTTCTACACTGTACATCAGCTGTTTTTGCCTCGCCAAGATAGCAAGGTGAGACGATTTTAAATACCACAGATCTGGTCACTTCAAAGTCAAACTAGGCGATAACCGCCTGGGCGCTACATTCAGATCAGTCACATGGACGATTTTATGATTTTTTTACCGGCCAGATTCATAATTAGATCTCAACTAGGTATTCAGATGCATAAACTCTGCAGGTACTGCATGCTTGCAAGGCACTTGGTAAGCACGAATTTTGTGCGGCTGGGCCGAAAAGATGGAATCCATTCCCTGCATTGGTCTGCTCCACTGAGTCTTATAAAACATTTCGATCCAGATCAAAACCTACCATAACTGGGACCATAAAAATCAGATTTGACAATAAAGGAACAGGAGCATTTAGCAAGAGTACATTAAAAGGCAGATTTAGTCATACGATATTGATTTCTGAAATCTCTATGTTGGAATGAGTAATGAAAGACAAAACAAACATTTGTAAGCATCAAAATTAGTCAAAAGAAAAATGTCAAACCGGGTTAACTGACACATAAGTACGATTTGGTTCTAAACAAACCATTTCAAATAATGTTATTTGTTGGTGGTGGTTTATTTATGAAAAATGAAAGCTATTGAGGAAAATAAAGTTTTACAAAGAAACCTCTTACAAATTCCATATTACAGAAACCCAGACCATATAGCAAATTGAAAAAATGAACAATGCTATCACTAGTAGTTAGAGAGGTTAAATAATATAAAATTCAGAAATTAATGAAGTTTCAAGGAAAATTAAATTACAAAAGAAAAATTACAAGTAAAATATCCAAGCGTGATGAAAACTGCAGTGACAAGAAACATGCCTAGATTATAGCTATAGTTCGAATAAGCCTTATATAAACAAAATATTTGGAGTCAATCCAATGCTATAGCCTAGTGCCTTAGATAAATCAGCAATGAACAGGATCATAATCAGAAGCATCGTAAATTCAGCAAATACTTAAACTATCCACAAAAGTTTATTAATGTGACTGAAATCACATTGGCTCTAACACGTCAAGTAATTAGCAGCTGAATTAGTCAGCATCGAAAACCACTTATAACATCAGACACAATGACAAAGTCATATGAAAACTGGACCTAGATAATAAAACAAAGACTTTATGGACCTACGCTGAGAAATGAGGACACCAGTTCGTCAGAAGCAAGAAAACCACAATACTTACTTGCAGTATTTTACAATACACATTCACCAGAGCAATTACAAACAAAAGCACTGTAAATAGTAATAAAAATGGGAATTGTATACACACACGTGCACATTATCATCACATTGGAAGATCTCAATAAAACTACAAAGACAACTGATGGTCAACATTTCTATTAAAAGTTATGAGGCAAACTTACTTAGGTAAGTAGGCTTTTTAGTATTAAAGGCCATACATATGATATGGATTTAATCATCACCATGCTCATCAAGTTGGCCTCAACTCTTGGTGGAACCATTGATTTCAAACAATGCTACAAATGATGCCGGAGATAAGCGCCGGAACCCAACGCTCGGACTCGAGTACGGGACCTACCTTTATCCTTTACCTTTTACAAATGGTGCATATATTTATTCCAAACATCTCTTCACAGATTCTATCCAAATCATGGAAATTGTTAATTAAAATATGACAATAACAAAAATAATCCTGCTAATCAATTTTTGAACTTATGGACATCACACTCATTTGAATTAGTAACATAATCAAGGTATAATAGTTCAAATCTGTGCTAAACACATCTCCTGGCTCTGAAATACTAACCAGTGTGAAAACTGCTACATAAATAAAAAAATGCGAAATAACTATACTTCCAATTAAAATCTAGTTTTTGCTTTGGTATAACAAGAGGGCACATTATTCAGAGATCACCATTTCTCAGGTAAAGTTTTGAAAATGATATTTACAAATAAAGAAAATAGAGCAATATCTAAATCAATTGATACTAACAATAAAATTCTGACTCAAGGCTGTTATAAATACTCTATAAATTTTCTCTCTAAATATATTCCAAGACCTAACAGAAAGTAAATCTATGATTTTTATTCAATTATCATGCTTTAGTGAGTTCATACTAAAAAAATTAAGGATTCTAGAGCATTACCAGATAATCTATCGGTCTAAATATTAAAAACTAAGAATTAGATAGTCTATCAAGATACAGAATCATATTGAATTAAATTCAACAAGACAACAAGTGAGTCAACAACTTACCGGTACATTATGGCACAAGACAAACTTAAAGAAAACACAACCTTAGACTCCACTCAAACTGCAGCAATAGTGAGATCCAAATTACATAACATCATGGTAGCAATGAAATTATTATAAGACCACATAACATATTACTGTACTGCTGCTGTCAATACTTAAATTAAATTGAACTACTGCTGGATAAGGGGCTGTCCATTAATTACATCAACAATTTAGGGGGAAGGGGGTTTGAAAAGTTTGACAGTTGTTGACAGGGGGAGGGGGTCAAGAGAAGTTGACGTCAACAATTTTAATTTTTACAAATAATCAAAAAATAGGAAATTTCATGGAATACTACTTATTACAATGGAAAAAAGCATGGCAAAAAAGGTCATTGCCACCACATTTTGATACTCGAGCAAAAAGGGATAAAATGGTCATCACCACAAAAAATAATAACCTTGTTATTGGGACCTGTCATTGATCTTGGAGAGGGGGTCAAAAGTTTTTGACATAATTATGTAAGGGGGGTAAGTGAAAGTTGACAGTTGTTGACAAGAAGTGGAGGGGTCAAAAATTGTTGACATAATTAATGGACAGCCCCTAACTAAAATGTAAAAATGTTAACAAAAACAATTTAAAGCCAAGGTCCACTTTCCAATAAACAGTGTAGTGCAGATAGCAACAAAACCCTTTTAACGGCCATTTATTTTGTAATGTAATCTAAAATGGACGAGTTGACCTGGGGCAACCTTCAAAGGGGTTAATATAAGCTAACTTTGGATATCTAAAAGATAGCAAAGACAAGATCACAAGATAGAAACAAATAACGAGCAAGATATCAATTATATCCGAGAAACCACTAACACACGCAAACATTGGCTCAACTATATTACAAAACATCACAGGCCAAAATTACATAGATAAACAAATAAACACAAAAAACAAGCAAAAAATTAACCGATAAAATGATGAAATTATAAACTAGAGCTTTGTGCTTTTTCCATGCAGCTATAAATTCCATTAGGAAGAAATGCAATAATGCTATTCAAATACAGGAATGTAAAATAATAAATGCCAATGATTGTCCTCACAGAACATTCAAATAAACTGGCATAGCACACTGCAGAAAATTTACTACAAGATTACAAAAACAATGCACAATGTAATAATCACAGCTTCAGAAATTTTGGTTCTGTGATGGAATGACATGAATTTTATCTTAATTGTTAAATCCTATGAAGTAGGATCAGTCTGACAGCAAATACTGTTTTTTGCATAAAAATCCAGCCTTACCTTTTATCATAAAGTTATCACAAAATAAGTTGAATGATAAAGACTGCAATGCAATCAAGAATAAACAACTAAAACTGGATAGAGTTAGTCTTAAATTCAAAATTCAATTTGAGGCGTTTGGAAAAGTTAAATTCTACTGGTGAAGGGTGACCCCCTATAGATGATTACAAATTGTGGATTTGGATTGTCTGGTAACCACAAATTTTGATATGGGAGCAGTTGAACCCAAACTGTCCTTGGCAGCATTGAAATATGCCCATGTTATATCACAATTGCATTTGCAAAATCAAAAGCAATTTCTGATATTGTAAAGATTCATGTCACAATGCAAACTTTATCTGATCAAATGCAAAACCAATACTCATTAATACTGAAATTTAAAAATTCATTACATCATGTGCATAACAATTTTAAATTATTTAAAATATTTTGATTATAATTTTCTAGTCAACGATATGAACTGCCCCACAAATTTTACAAATCCAATTGAAAAAACTTAGAATGCAACATTAAGCTCAAGAAACAGCAAAGACCCTTGCATTCTATTTAATTATATAACACAAACTCCAAGTTCATCTAGTTAAATGTTTAACACTGTTAAAATGCTTTTCACTCAAAGTTGAAAGTTGTTAAATAGTAAATAGCAGTTTTGTAACCGATAGGACAGTTCTGTTAACCGGTGAAATTGTAAAGAAATGCCAGCAATTGCTTCTGCATTTCGTGATACATCTAACAAGAAAATTCATTTAATTTAATGTATCTTGTACAGTATACATATGTATGCATAATCAAACGCACACATTCTCATATATAAATTACCACTTTAAGTAAAATTTCTAAACAGTGCAAGTTAAAAATATTTGGCAAATGTACACAATTACAAATATTCTTAATATCAATTAACAGCATTCTGCCTTCGAGCTGTTGTTCTGCTTTGACAAATCTACAGCGTCAACGTTCATGTCTCGCGCTGTGTCACACTGTCTCTCAAGATCGTGCGCTCTCTCAACAACTGCACGAAATGCAACGTCAACGTTAACCGCTGTCTTTGCGCTGGTCTCGTAGTAAGGTAAATTGTTTGCATTGCACCAATCCCGAGCTTCATCCAGGTTCACCTGTCGACTGGCCACGTCTGATTTGTTTCCAAGAATAACAAACGGGAAAGTTTTAGGGTCCTTAATGTCAGCATAATACAGAAACTCTTTCCGCCAAAGTGACAGATTGTGAAAGCTCACTTTATCATCAAGGCTAAAAGTAAGTAAGCAGCAATCAGCACCACGGTAGAACGGTGTCCGTAGGCTCTTGAAACGCTCTTGACCAGCCGTATCCCAGATCTGTAAGGTGTAAGTCTCCTTGTCAATCGCAATATCCTTCATAAGGAATTCAACGCCAATCGTGTGGTATGACTGCTCGTCAAACTTTCGATTCACAAAAACATTCATTAGCGAACTTTTTCCAACTCCTCCATCACCAAGAAGAATGACCTTGAGTGTATGACCCCTTCCTGACTTCTGTCGGTTATGTACATTCGCCATTGTAACACATTCGATGTACTTCACCTGTACGACGTGTTTAACATAACCAGATAAACAGAAATTAACTGAACAATTAACTATCAAATTCAAAACGAATACACCACATAAATATAAAAATAATAGGGCACTTTATATTCAACTATATGATACTATATACAACCAGTAACAATACCCACCACATTGAAAATCCAGCAAACATGTAGAAATTGGAGAAAATCCAATTTTTATTTCCCAAATATTAGTAAGTCAGAAACGGAACCATAGACTTACGCGTACATAAAGACATGAATTCAACGGAAGAAGTGTAAATAAGAAAGTAAGTAAAATATTCAAAAGTAAGAAATGTATCTTGCAGTATAGCAGTAGCAAAAATAATATATATATATATATATATATATCCGAAGCAGAAACTAATCCAATCTTTAGTTGTAGAATTTGTTCATGTTTATTTAAGCGTCTAGGATTATAGAACTAACACAGTGCTGCTTTTGAAAGCGCTATAGAAATTCACGAGATTGTACTTACTTACTTAATTATTTTTAAATACATAGACATAAATTGTTGACTTTTTACTTACTGACTTGGGAAATAAAAATTGGATTTTCTCCAATTTCTACATGTTTGCTGGATTTTAAATGTGATGGGTATTGTTACTGGTGGTATATAGTATCATATAGTTGAATATAAAGTACGGCTAACTTCTGCACAAGTGCCGTTACATTTGCAGTCAAAGTACGGCTATAATGCAGACAAAACTGCGATAGCTTGAAATTTTTGTAGCGCAAAATATGGGCAGAAAAATATCAGTTTAGTGTTTAACGATGACACTAAATAATCAAAATACATTGATTAGATAAACATTAGATAAGCATATCCTGGAGCACTAACATTCAATATTCCAAATTTTCTGGCGGAATTTCCGTTTTATCTGAGCAAGAATTGTACACCAAGGATACGAATAACAGTAGTCAAGGTACCGCCCACATTGTAAACCACCGTGTTCAATTCCCACGCAATTAGCCACCGATTTTAGTGCAAATTAGGCTAAAAATTTTAAAATGTACGTACCCGCAGTTGCCTTATTTAACAAAAAGCTTTCTGTATTTTAAAATCGCAATTTAATCCAAAATAAAACATTCAAAATAGAAATTACAAATGACAAAAATGCGAATATACACAATGTTGTTATCTAGCGCTTTTCTTGGATACTCGGGATAAAAACATAAGACGACACGATTGATTCCAAGCGATAAGGCTTAACACAGAAAATAAAAGAAAAGCCATTCCAAACAAAAAATTAACCTGAAAAAGCATTTCTACAATAGAGCCTCTTGGCTCTCTTAGCCAAAACTGTTGTAAACTGTTGTATCCCTTCCCTCCCCTTTATCCGGAACATGAATAGACAGTCGTCTGGAATTTAAACTACGAACTACCAAGGACAGAATCTTTGACTATGATTCATACTGACGTGACCATCGACAAATGGCGCTAAAGAAGCCGCCATTGTGCAAATGCGTATGTCAAATTGTCAATGTCTCACAATATAATTATTCATTGATAATAAGCGTGTGGTCGTAGAAACAGGTTCAAGCTTTTCTAACATGCCGAGCGACAACATCGGTGCTCTGTGTTTGTTGACAGCGGAGGTGTCATGGCGTCTTCTGGAGAAAATGGCGACGAGAGCGAATCCTCGGACCGTGCGAGCGACTCGGTCGACGGCGACGACCAGCGACCGGGGCTGATCGCGCAGCTGTTCTTCAGTCCCGTCAACCTCGCCCTGCTCGCGCTGTGCGTCTTTCTCGTCTACAAGATAGTCAACAGCCGACGCCGTTCCGATGGCGGCGGAGACTCGGGGTCAGAGGCGCCCCTGGGGCCGATGAAGAAGCGGGACTTCAAAGTTCAGGAGTTGAAGGAGTTCGACGGTCGAGGGTCAGACAGGAGGATACTTCTGGCCGTCAACGGTAAAGTGTTCGACGTGTCCAAAGCGAGGAAAACATATGGTCCTGGTACGTGTGACCTATGTCATCATCGTCATCATCATCGTCGTCGTCATCATCGTCGTCATCATTATCATCATCTTAATCCGTTCCGCGTTTCTTCAGGAGCTAAATACGAGATGACAGCAGATATAATGTCGTTCTAGGTGCCTTGTTTTAAACTTGATTCGAGTCCATTGTTTTACATATGTCATCTGTCCATCGTCTACTTTTTACTTACTGTGTTGTATTATAAGATTTTTAGCGCCTTTTATTTTTTATGCATTTGGTGGAAGTGAGATGCAAGTTAATAGAGTTGACACATTCAAAAGAAAGGACCAGTCACTCTGAATTCTCTGCTTAGTAAGAGTAGTGCATGATCTAGGGACATGAACATCTGTTTGATCAGTGGAGTGGAGCAGGCACTGTATAATGGATAAGTGCAGTGTGATAAATGATAAGGCACCTGATCTTAAAGTGCAGCAGCAGGGGTTATTGGCTGATATTCCGAAGGTTTGATATTCTGAAAGTGACTGCTGTATTCACTGTGACCACCTTGTCCTTTCATCTCCTCTTCCCCTTCTTCTCTCCCATCTCCCATACCCATTGTTTACTCATTTTCTACACCAAACGCCACCCACTTTCGCCTTCTTTGCCATGGTCTCTTCTTTCATCTCAGCTTATTTGGTTTACTTATTTTTCATTATTTAGCTACAATATGCAACTTGTGTGACTTTGGTTGTGATATAAAGAAAAATATGATGCTGATCCAAAAGGAATACCAAGCATGGACTGTTGGTATTAAGTCTTGGAATACCAATCTGGCACATTGGTGAGGTCTTGTTAATCTGTTAATGTGAGCAGCCTACATGGATGTATATATATATATATATATATATATATATATATATATATATATATATACTTTTGAGCAGTAGCATGCATTGCTTTGAATTTTGTACCAAGTACAATGGAAACTTCTAGCATTTTTGCAAATACACGGTGGAACTGTAATATAGATATAATATTTATATCATTAATGCAATTATGTGTTCAGCCTTCTGAAGCCTAATTGGGCGTTAATAGTACATAGAGATGTTTATCTTGTAGATGGTCCCTATGGTGTTTTCGCTGGGAGAGATGCTTCGCGTGGACTCGGCACATTTTCACTGAAAGAAGACGTCATTAAGGACTGCTATGACGATCTTAGTGACCTAACAACCACGGAAATGGACAAAATCCGAGAGTGGGAAAAGCAATTTCAGGGTTGGCGCACATTTGGGTTCATCTTAGTGTTTTGATATCTGTTAATTTCATATTATCTCATTACCGTAGTTATTTTATCTTTCCAACTGATTTTTAGCATCCTTCTGAAACACCACATTTCAATTGATGCATTTGAAATGTGGTGTTTTAGAAGGATGCTAAAAATCAGTTGGAAAGATAAAATAACTAATGAAGAATGTTTGAAGAGAATGGAAAACAGAAAACGGGTCCTAGCTGATCGTTTCCAGTCACGCCACATGGAGGCGGCTCACCGATGTGACCGATGAAAGAGATTGCTAAAAGGAAAACACAGTATGCTGGACATATAATGAGAGGATCATGCACACAGCAAGCTCTAAATGTCTTGGAAGGGAAATATGAAGGAAAAGCAACTAAAGGACGACCACAAAGAACATGGTTAGACGACATAAAAGGCTGGACTGGCATAGAAAATTATAGGGAAATGAAAAGATTGGCTGAGGACCGAGACAGGTGGAGACAAATCGTGACTGCCAACCTTTGAATCGAAGATGGCACACCATGATGATGAATTTCATATTGTTGCCTTTCCTTTCACTGGGCAAACATCCAGCTGACTGGGTATATAGTTCAGCAGATTTTGAGCATTCTATACAGGCATACTACACATAGGCATAAATTTCTATTAGGCCTCTAGACTTGAGCCCCCCTGATTTTTGAGAGGGTGCCATATGGAAGGGGAAGGTATAGGGATTGGGCCCCTCACTTTTTCATCCAAGTTTGCACTACGGTTGATTAACTTGGTCATATAATATATATTTTTGGAGATTTGCAGATTTATGTTTTTGGGAAATTCTAAAGAACTTCAGTTGAATGTTGTGGTAATTAATTGATCCAGTCTAACTATCAGTAAATATTCTGTGTTCCTCCATAGAGAAATATGACTGCGTCGGTCGATTATTGAAAGACAACGAAGAAGCGACGGATTATTCTGACACGGAAGAGGAGCGTTCTTTTCAAGACAAATCGAAAAATGATTAATTCCATCATTTTGCTACTGTAATTTCTGTCAGATTACCTGCTTCTTTCATCTTCCACATCTCTGCCTTCAGATGAAAAGAATTTTAATGCTTTGTATTAAACAAGTTAGTTATGTTGATTTTAAATTTTCTTGCCGAGTCAAATATAAATGTCATTATACATTTATGTATTTGGTCACTTTTGCAATGTACTGAAGTTGTATCATTTAAAGTTGGATATGAATGTGTGATCTCAAATTAGGAAGTAATTACAGGTTGGTGGGTTAGATTTAATATTTTCTTAACTTTTTGTTTATAGGGTAATAGCTAGATTTTCCAATTTTTATCTATTTCAGAAACAAATTTGTATTATACAAGTCGCTAAACTTTAAGCATTTCATGCATTCTCCTTTGGGTTGTGTGCAATTTTAGCACACCCTAACAGATTTATTAAAAGTTTACAGAATATATAACTAATAAATATAAATCCTTGTTATCCATAAAAGTCACTTCCAAATTACATTGTTACATTATAAACTATAAAGATAAATAGATTAAACACACAGGCCCAATATGAAAATTGTTAGTGAAAATAAATTCATTTGTAAAACAGATGTTGTAATACTCAAGTGTTCTGACTCTTATGATTTATGTTATTCATGAGTTGTTTATTTGGTGGTTGATTCTTGTTTATTGCATGCAACATACAATGCACATTTTGCTGTATCTGTTTATTGCAATTTGTTGCTTACGAGGTATTGGTTAAGGTATTTGTGTCTTAGATCACAAGAGATTGCCATTGACAGTTTGGATTTTTCGAAAGAAGCCAGTTTTTTCGATGCACTGTTTACATTAATTTCAGAAGCACTTTGTTAAAAATTGGTTAAATTGCACATAATCTAAAGTCACCAGTTGACATTTATTTTCGTGAAAATTAAAGTGACAATATATATTTCACGGCTTCCGTTAGCATATCGCGTTTGTCTAGATTTCCTGTCTGTTGTGCTGTTAGCAGTAAACACAAGTCAGAACATTTTGGTCTGAATATCTAGATTGCAAAGTAGCAGGTTGGGAAAGTATTTTACTCCATCTTATGCTGCCACTGAGCACAATCATCATCATCAGCCCCCAACAAATTCATATCCAGGTACATACATCACACCCCATCACAACTCGCCCCTGACAAACTCTTATCGAATTTAAAGAAAAGAAAATGGCTTAGACATGTAGTATTTTCTTAATGCTATTTAGAGATCCAAAGCTAGATATGTTTGTTATACAACATTTTTAAAATTAGTGTCTGGAAAATTTAATACCAGTGTATGAATGTCAACATTTAAAACAAATGTACACTGTATGGATGATACATTCTTAATGCTATCTAGAGATCCAAAGCTAGATATTGCCAACATTTAAAGTCAATATATGGAAGATGTGAAACCAATGTACGAATGTCGACATTTAAAACCAATGTATGGATGATGGTTACAGAGCAAAAATTATATGCAATCCCACTTAAGTAGTCTTCAGAGTGCGAATGAGGGGGGTGCGAATTGTTAGGGATGAAATTTCTGCAAAACGTTTTAATTCGGGGGACGAATTTTCGGAAGTGAGTTACTGGGGGCTAGTTGCTGGGGACGATTTGTCCGTAAACCGATTCACTGTGTGTGCTTGTTAATACTGAATTACTTGGTTGATTATCAGTTTATTTCTGAGGACCATAGTTTTCCGTGGGAAATATTTAGAAATTCCACGGGCCAGTCTGTCTAATTCCATGTCATCCCATTCATCAAGTAAATTGAGAACATATCCGCTGATTTATTTACTAATGACTGAACCATATTTACAACCAAGTATTCATTTGCAGCAGATGTTGATGTCTGATGCAAATTTACCAGGTTAAACATCCATCAATTTAAGCCTGTCAATAAGAAAACAGCTGTTAAATGACAGAATCAACGATTACATCAACAATTTCAATAATAATTGTTAGGTAAACAATAAGTGAATCAATAATTGTGTCATCGGTCACGTGGCTAATGGTATCACTAACCACCTACCAGTACCATATTCTGCAAAATTTGGTGAATTCTGCGAAATGTTGAAATTCTGCAGAATGGCGAAATTCCACAGCCTGCAGAAAACTCCGGTCCCTACTTATTCCCCAGCGCATCAGCTGATACTCGGCTACTCTTAATAATAATAATAATAATAATAATAATACTCAGTGTCCATGCTAAGTTTGCAGGACAAGCACAATAATGCCATTCATTAACATTGTACAATGTGCATCATACTGGTTCATTGAATATAATGATTTTATAGTTATGACAATAACATTGCAAATGCAGTGGCGGCTCCACCGGGGGGGTCAGGGGGGCCCGTGCCCCCCTATTGAGTGCCTCCCCCCCAGTTGGGACCCTATACTTAATGCTACATACATTAAACAACAAATGCTTGACCCCCCATGATTAGAAGTTGCCACCCCAATGGCCCCCCACTTGCCAAATCCTAGAGCCGCCACTGTGCAAATGTCAATCATGTTGTATTCTTTTGCACATATTATGGGGTTCAACATTTTCAAAAAAGTCAAGTTATAGCGCCTGTGAAAAACTGTTCAATCTATTGAAGTGTACAACAGCCTTGATTGAAATAGGTTTTGAAATATTGATTGAAATTGTAGAACTTTGGACAAAAATAAAAGTCATATGCGTGTAACATGGAATAAAAAGTTGGGTAGTTTCACGGGAGTTCATGGTACTGAAGATAATCAAGCATTAATTCTGGAAGAGGCAACGACTGCCAAGTGTTTTCATCGAGAAGCTGCGAAGGATTGAAACAGCGCCTGATACAAAGGCGACATAAGTGCAGAAGACTGCGAGGTTCCCCTAAAAAAAAACAGACAAAAGTTTAGCCCCCTGTTTCAACCTTGACATCAATTCTTAGTTTACACCAGTGTCTCGCAAACTTTTTACCTCGCGGCACACTAAACAGAACAAATTTTTTTCACGTTTTCAGAACCAACCAACAATTTATTAAATTGAGTGTTCTTTATTAAGGAGCGGCAGCTTTTGGCGACTGTAGATTCTCCGTTGTTTTCCTTAGTGTCGTTTTCACCTTGCATTTTCTCAGATCTTGCCAAAAATTTATCCATTTCAAATTTCATAGGGCTAAATCTCGTAAAAGCATCAAATTCAACTGTTACTATACTTATAGTTACCCTACTATTGCAACATCTCAACACATGCAATGTAATAATTTCAAAACGGTAATTTATCCTTGCGCTCAGACGCTGTTGTTTTTACATTGTAAAGGTCGCAAGGATGGTGGCGTTTAATTTCTGGCAGTTGTATCGTTGCACGTTATATAAAAAAATGGATGTCCGATATATTGTATTGTAGTGGTGTTCTTAGAATTTTTACACTTGCTCATCCGGCAAAATTTTTAGGAAGGAACAAAAAATTAAAATAATAGTAAAATTCTGAAATTTTTCACGGCACAGCCGAATCTCTAAGCGGCACACTGTACACTGGTTTACACAGAACGTTTTATGCACTGCTAATGTAAATGGTCAATTTTTTTATATCACTTTTGTTTAGTGGTTTTAGAAGTGGTTTTAGAATGTACACTTACACCAGATGATGAATAGAGTAGGGGCTCATCCATATAGTACGTATGCAAAAAAGGCATATTTTCAACCCCCTGTTTGCACACCGTACATACACAAAATCTCCTAAATCCAACCCCTCTCCCCCTCAGTGCGTATGTACTATATGGATGGACGCTAGGCTAGAAATATTATTTTGTAGCATAAGTTTTAAGTTTTTGAAATTTCTCAGCATTCATAATATGGATTGTACAGAATCTTTACACTAGCCTGCCAAGGATAGCAAAGTGATTCGGTGATCCATTTCATCAATGTAACTACAAAGGTTTGGATTGATAGCAACGTTGCTTGTAAATTGGAGTATCCGGTACAGAGCATGTGCCACAGACACTCCCTGGTTTTTCATCAGAAAACGCATTTCTGCGATCATCCTCCAAAACGGAATCGGCGTGCTCAGCACTCCGGGTTCGTTCTCATAGTCATCATCATCATCACCACCTGGCAAGGAAACAAGAAGACCACTGTCCTTGTTGCAGAGACTTTGCGGCGACTGGAACAGAGAATCCACTTCGGCGCCACATTTCAATATAAAATCTAGACATCTCCAGTTGTCCATGGAAACGATAACGGATAAGTTTCCGACAACCTTTGGATGATACATGTCGACCTCACAGCCGTGTTCGATGAGTAGTCCAGCCATTGGAAGATTGTGCTGGCCCAGGGCTGGAAGGAGGGGCGGTATGAATGATGCGTCCGGTGCATTCAGTGAGATTCCAGCTGATATCAATGTCTGAGCTTGAATAAGGGGGCCGTTATTTATGGTGAGCAAGGACAAGGCCCCAACATTCCTAGAAAAATTGACTTCGGCGTTAAAGTAGCGCAGTATTCTTGGATGGTAGTCGTGCTCAAGTGAGCAGTTGTTGTAATCAAAGGATGCCTCGATAAGACATCTTGTAGCGTCACCGTCGTTGTGAAGCATAGAAAAATTAAAAGGATCTGTACATGATGACAGAAGTTGTCGATCTGTGAGTGGCAGAAGTAACTTCAAGCAGCTGAAACAGGAACAAGACAGTATAAACAATAGCACATTAGTGTGTGAAAATCAAAATAAAACTATGTGCAGAAAAATGATCAAAATTCACATTACCAGTACTACTGGTCCAGTAGTTTATTTTTATTTTTTATTTCAATGTCTGACTTCTACAAACACCACAACCGCTCTGAAAATTGAGCAATGATTTAAATATGAAATAATTCATAGCCGAAAATCTGTCACAAATTTTCATGGAACTGCAAAGCAGTATTACAGAGTCTCAAAGCAGTATTACTGAGTGCAAGAGTCAAACAAGAAGACAATATGAACTTCAATCATTAAAAATGTTTTTGATATACTACATGTAGGTCAGTCAAAATGTCGAGACAACTCATTAATTTCTTAGAAAACTAATCTATAAATTTCAAAGCATTCTGTTGACAAGTTCCTCGAACATTTCCTGTTCGTCGAACTTTACTCTTATCTCGTTAGACGTATTATTGTATTTACTCAACGTGATTGAATTCCAAAGCAGCATGAAGAGGAAGGGACAAGGGATCAGTGACCATGAGATTAGCGCTGGCACCGTTTTCCAAGAGAAGACGCAGACAGGCGGTGTGACCCTCCTGGGCAGCAAGAAATACTGGAGATGCACCGTCATCGGCACAGAGATTCACAATGTCGCCTTGACCTACCAACACACCAACACACGCATAACTGTTTTTCTATCAAAGCTAAAGATATTTATGTTTGACTGAATCTGCAGCGGTGCTTTGGTGTCACATAACCTATGTCATATGGATTCACCATCATCACTACTTCTTTATATGAATTGATTAATGAGTAAGGCAACAAGACCACAGCAGTCAATCGTAAAAAGGACAGGCCATTGCAGTCTAAACTATTTATGTATGTTACTGTTGCTGAATCCTGTGCATCTAATACAGTACAAGACTGTAAATAGTCTTCTTGCTGTGAAGAACCAACTCCACTTCTACATCTTTCCATCCATCTAGCATACACACAATATAAGCAAACCCAAAGACAGACTTTGTCTGACTAAGACTACAATTGAAACCTCCTGAATGTAGAAAATCTAAGCTAATATGAAGTCCATATGGCCAATAATATGTCTCAAGCTAAATTGTTGAAGCATTAAACACATTAAAAGTAAGTACATAAAATAATCAAATGAATGTGTTAACCAGAATTTAACTACTATGCTCGCGATAATAATAATAATAATAATAATAATAATAATAATAATAATAAATAACACATGATTGAGATTGAAGAGCTACAAGCTTGTGATGACATTCTGTCAGCTTCAAAGATTTTACCAGTAAAGATAATGTAGCATAATATTTGTTTATTGTCTCTTCTGAAGAATCTCTCAGAAGCACTCCAGCAGTGATAACAGGATAACAGCACATTGACAAAGAAATGAGCTTTTACCCGTTTACTGTTCATTTATTTGTAACGTAATGTAAATGGACTAGTATTCTCGGGGCAAACGGGAAGAGGGCTAAGTTGTTTCATCAAGAAAATTTTAAAAGATCAACTCAGGCCCATCGTTACCTTGTCTGTCAATATGTTGTAGGATATTATTCAAGCACTCAAAATGTCCGTGCTGGGCAGACAGAAACAACGGCGTCAAGCCAAAGTCACTCTTCACATCGACGCGTGCACCGGAATTCAGCAGGACAGTTACGATATCTGGATGGTCAAGTTCAACGCCCAGATGCAGAGCAGAGAGACCTCTGTACTGCTGTCCATCTCTGTCAGCCCCGAGGGACAACAGCTTCGAAACAAGTTCCACATTATTTGCTTGAACAGCTAACACAAAAGTGAGAGTAAAAACACTCAAATTACTCTAGAAAATACGATTATTCTGCCAGCCATGCAAATATGCAATTATCAAATAATCTGCAAAAATTTATAAGAATAATAGTCCCTGTAATTTAACTAGAACAGTGTAATTGAAAATGAGACTGTCAAGAAAGGACCTACGTTAAATTTTGGCTGCATAAAGACATCCACAAATGTTCTCAGTACAAATAATAGTGTTTGGAATACTTTACAACAGGGATATTCAATTACATTTTAAGAAGGGCCAACATTTTTATGTCTGGTGCCTGCAGGCCAGGTATATATATCGATAGTTTTTAGTTACAAAAATATAGTTCATAAGTAATAGAAAACAGGCAAGTTGAAAACAGGACATTAACAAAATATTTTGTATGTATTAGTTAAAGATACTTATCATTTCAGTATCCTCACAGGCCATTTCACACCCTTGGTGGGCCTGATCGGGCCCGTGTCCCACCATTTGAATACCCATGCAACGATACAATGAAATACGTTTAAAACTAAATAACACAATTACATACTGATTAAGTATTCATTTTTAAGAGCACGCCTGTCTGGTAATCGTAAAATTGTCACAGGCCAGTTATCTGTTGTAAGTCCAGTTTACCAGCAATTAATGGAGTTATTCCCATGTGTTCAGAGATGTTTAAATTAGCATTTCCATCCAGTAAAATGTGCACACACTCTTCACTGCCACTCCTAATTGCTAATAAAAGAGCAGTGGCACCATCATGAGCCTGCCAATCAATGCAAGTTGACTCTGAAAATGTACAATAAAATAGCATCTTTATATAATGTAAACCGAAAATGCTTAGAAAAGAGGTCAAGTTCAAGTTATTGTACTGTAAATTCAGTATACTACATGAAAAAAATAATTTCATAATAATAATAATATTAAATTGTAACCAAAAGCAAGTGTCTTAGTACAAGATAACAAATTTAATTTTACTTTAACCATGCTGCTTATAAGCCAGCATTTTTGAGTGATTCTTCCAAAGAGGCACTATACAAATATTCAGTTATATTACATATTTGTATGAAAGGTAAATGACAAAATCTTGCCATAAGAACTAAAGAACTGAAGACAAACATTAAATAGGGCTGATGATGAATTTTCCTGAGAAAAAACAAAAATATAATCTTACGCCACGCTGAACTGTGGCATTATATTTACAACTGGATCTAAAAGTTACTAAGATACCATGTAAGAGCAGTTCAGAAAGACATTCAGGATGATTTTCAGCTGCAGCATCATGTATTGGCTTCCATCCACGATTATCTGATACATCCACTGGATGATCTTCATTAAAAAAGATACAGAAAGTAAGTATATAGAAAAAGCTCATGCATGTATACATAGTGTTCTAATTTCAATATTTTATTGGATGAAAATGATTGCTCATATCAACATCATGCTAATCTGAACCCAATAATTTCTAAAGATCATCATAATAATAATTAATAGTCCGGTTACACAAAAATAACAATAGTCATATACAAATAAAAGTAAATGAGTTTAAAGCAGAAAAACAGGCAGAAGGATTTTCGGAACAGAAAGGTCTTTAGCCTTTTCTTGAAAGATGACAGAGAACTGAATGATTTCACAGATATTGGTATATTGCTCCTTGTCTGTGGATCTGGCATTAAATCGCATTCAGAATTAATTACTTATCGTGGACATTATTATCATTAACAAGAACCTCTTTTAATCAGTTCTTTCAGGTCTTCCAGTCGCCCGAGTCTCGCCGCTTGAGCCACTGTTTTACAGAATTTTTGCTGACGAATCTCCATTGTGCACAATCTTTAGCAGAAACTCCCCATAACAACACTATCGTCAATACTACGAATGTAAACATAAGAAGATTTCGCGTCTAAAGCTATTATTAATTCGTCTATGAGAATTCTCGTATCTTTTGTTTTATTCTAAGTCATTTGCTTCTAGTAGATACAGTAAGAAATACTTTCTTTACATTAAATAAGTTATTTTATAAATTACACGGCGAAATTATTTTCCAAATTCCCATATTATCGCTACCTAAGAAAAATGGAGAAGATCAGCTGGACCATAGACTTTATGAGCTGGACAGAACAAAGGCAAACGAGGAAGTGCTGAAACAGGTGGAGGAAAAGAAAGAGATGATCAACACAATAAGAAAAAGACAAAAGACCTGGATGGGACATATAATGAGGAGACTCACTCCTAAGGGAAATAATAGGACAACTAGAGGGGGAAAGACCAAAGGAAGACCACGAGAGATGCTACTTGACTGGGATGATGGAAAAGGACTATAAAGACTTAAAGGAGAAAGCTATGAACAGGAATGAATGGCGAAATTGGAATACAAAACCTGTCTAAGGGCAGAATACTACGAAGAAGATTATCGCTACCTATCAAAAATATTATACCGCCCTATTTCTTCCAACCTTTTTCTGTTTTAAGCTCAACGTCTGACCGGATTTGGCGCACCTTCTAATGACCTCTTCAGGATAGTTTGCGCCTTGGATTTAACTTAGTGGCGATGATAACTAGGAATGTGAGCTCGGAAATTTCCGAAAATTTCCTCCGGAATTATTCCGAAAATTTCCGGAAAAATAGCGGTACTTTTCCGGAATAATCCCGGAAAAGTTGATTATTATTATTATTATTTATTATTATTAATTAATGTTTATTATTATTATTTATTACTATTTATTACTATTATTACTAACTATTAATCTATTATTATTTTTCATTATCATTATTACTATTTATTACTATTCATTTGCTGGGCATTTGTTGACAACTGTCAGGATTGTAGCGCTATATATAATATTGTTATGGACATACGCGCGGCACTTCCGGTTTCATTTTCCCGGAAATTTCCGGAATAATTCCCAAAATGCTACTTTTCCGCAAAAGTTACAACCCTAATGATAACCCCTTTTGATGGCACAGTCGAAAATCCTGACAAGCAAAATAGGTCATCACCCTTCTTTTATCGTGCCTTTAAAAGTCGTAATTGATAAGCAAAAAACAACAACCACATCTTCCAGGGGGTGCAGTGCACCCTCTAATTTTTTTCAGGGGCGCACCTGCACCGTCGCTAGAGTGTGGTATGAATTTCTATGAAATAGCTGTGAGTGCGAGGTGTTCTACTTCAAACCATATAGATCAAAATTGAGAATGATGTCATTGACAATTCTTGCATAATTTGAAGCAATGAGTATGGGGACACAATAAAATGTTTTTTTGTCGCAGAATTTTTTCAAATCACGAAGAATTTTACATATATCTACAGTAGGGCCTATATAGGGGCTACACTCACTGTTCAACAGTCCTTCCATTGGCTTCTTTCTCACGTAACGTGAATATTACTGCCAAGGTTTAATTCGCTTAAATTGGGTTGTAATAGGCCTAATAATTATTATTTGCAAACGCATTAAGCTAAGCAATGTAGGGCCTACGCATGCCTATTTCTTACGATTGCTCACATGGACTTCTGCTCCCAGAGCAATTGCTCACATGGAATTTTGCTCAGGGGCGGCGCTAGGGGGGGGGTGAGTCCGCGGGTCCGGACACACCCAGTCTCGGGCAGGAGCACCCGAGCAAATCGTGCAAATCTGCAGAGAAATTATGATTTGGGGTGGGATGATGGGGAGGGGTAGTCTGAGCCTGGTCCTGGTTGTGTAGATTACATTAGACCCACCCAGCCAACAAAACCCAGCGCCGCCCCTGTAGCCTACTGTAGCACTAGTCCTTGCTTTGTCCAATTTCAAACAGGGTATCAATTTTATAATATTTTTGGGGTCTATAAAACCTGTACGTAATACAAAAAACCAGCTCTCTTAAGCGCCATCTTATCTCTCTATTGATTTTTTTATACATTTGACAGAGAATAGATTTCTGAAAGACTTTGTATAGTGTCGTTTCAAATGGCTCATTATTTTTCGTGGCACTTCGAAAGCTCTGAAAAAAATTGAGACAGAATATATTGACAATTCTAATACGGTTTGAAACAACAAAGATGGGGACACAAGAATATGTGGTTTTAATTCGTTTCATCACTATTCTGAATTTTTGAATATTTATATAGCCTACTGTAGCACTAGTCCTTGCATTGTCAAATTTCAAACAGGGTATCAATTTTATAATATTTTTGTGTCTATAAAACCTGTAATACAAGAAACCAGCTCTCTTAAGCGCCATCTTATCTCTCGATTGATTTTTTAGACAGTTGACAGGGAATAGATTTCTGAAAGACTTTGCATAGTGTCGTTTCAAATGGCTCATTATTTTTCGTGGCATTTCGAATGCTTTAGAAAAAAATTGAGACAGAATATATTGACAATTCTAGTACGGTTTGACACAACAAAGATGGGGACACAAGAATATGTGGTTTTAATTCGTTTCATCACTCTTCTGAAAGTTTTGCATATCTATAGCCTACCAGGGGCGGCGCCTACGGGGTGGGTCCGCGGGTTCGGACCCACCCAGTCTCGGGCAGGGACACCCGAGCAAATCGTGCAAATCTGCAGAGAAATTATGATTTGGAGTGGGGGTGATGGGGAGGGATAGTCTGAGCCTGGTCCTGGTTGTGTAGATTACATTAGACCCACCCAGCCAACAAAATCCAGCGCCGCCCCTGATTTTGCTCATGTAGCCTACTATGAGCAAAAAGTTCACTTGAAAAAAATGCGTCGAGAACTTGTGAGCGATCTTCCTGGGGGTCGTCCATAAATTACGTTACGCGGTTAGGGAGGGTCCGGCCATTTGTTACGAAGTGTGATGACGGGGGGGTCCGTAAATGTGACGTCATGTAAAAAATAATTAGGTCTTGTTTTGCTTGTCAGGTATACAATTTTCGAGAGGAAAAAATATAAGGATGTTGTTACATCATATTTTAGCGGATCTGATTTTGTTATGACGCGTTACGATGGGAAACGGGGAGGTAAAACTGCCAAAATCGCGTAACGTCATTTATGGACGACCCCTTGTCAAGACTTTTCGGAAGGCGAAAAGGGGGATCGGCCCGTTAATGTGACGTCATATTTTACGGGGGTTTGACGTTTTGTTACGTCGCGTTACGGGGGGAAGTGCCAAAAATCGCGTGACGTAATTTATGGACGACCCCTACAGTATGAACAATCGTCATATGAGCAAAAGTCTTGACCCGTTTTACAATGGCTGTAATAAAGTAGGTTTAACGACCGTCGAGATACAGCAGTGGGATAAATTGTACTGCGATCACCACATCGATGTAGGCACGGTTAGTCTGTGTCGCTGTTAGGCTTAGGTTTAATTTTAAAGATGCGTTTGGCCTAAATAGATGACCGATCGGTGATGTCATGTCCTGTTAGACCCAGTCTAGCCTATATGGACCTATCTCTTAATATTATATCTTAGTCTTTCTGACGTTGTCCTATACACGGTGTTGTGGTTCGCCACTCTAAATGATAACAAGGAAATTGTCTTATCAGCATTTGCACACATACAGGTAGGTGAAATTAAAGTGCTATTGGGTACGGGTAAATCATAAGTAGGGGGCTGTCCATTAATTATGTCAACAATTTTTGGGCAATTTTTGACCCCCTTGTCAACAACTGTCAACTTTCAGTGACCCCCTATAATTACGTCAAAAACTGCTCCCCCCAGATCAATGACAGGTCCCAATAACAAGGTTTTTATTTTTTGCGGCGATGACCATTTTCTTCCTGTTTTGCTCTTAGTGTCAAAATGTGGTGGTGATCTTTTTACCTTTTTTGCCATGCTTTTCCCGTTATAATAAGTAGTATTCCATGAAATTTCCTATTTTTTGATTATTTGTAAAAAGTGAAATTGTTGACGTCAACTTCTCTTGATCCCCCTTGTCAACAACTGTCAAACTTTTTCAACCCCCCTAAATTGTTGACGTAATTAAAGGACAGCCCCTAGCAGTGGCGGCTCCACCATGTTGATGACTGGGGATGCATCCCTCCACCGGGGTTCCGGATGACCTTTTTTGCTTGTCAACCTGTTTCCCGGTGAGTTTTTTTTTAATTTAGTGAAAATGCTGCGAATTAACTTATTTTTTAGCTTGTCGACCTTTTTGCAAGGTTTATTTACATATAGTGGGCAAACAATGACCATTATCTCTCTTTTCTTTAGTTTTTCTTCTTCACTTTGCATCCCCAACACCAACTTTCTATAATTTTTTTCATCCTCTCCTACCAAGAATTCCTGGAACCGCCACTGGCCCCTAGGATAAATGCAAAATGATAATTTTCAAACAAAAAACGTAGGCCTACTGCTGGCTTTAACTCGTCCTGATTTAGGAAATAACAACGAGTCTTTAGACCGCTTTCGAACGACATCAATCCCCAGTCACTTAATCATCGTCACTTAACCCCTCGGCACGTAGGCTGAATGGGTGCAACATTTAAAGCAAATATAATAACTTCCTTTCATGATATCTTGGTCAGAGATTTCGTGGGTTTCCACTGGACCGCCTATCAGTCCTCAATCAGTCAGTAAATACACCTCTATGGCGTCACTATCGTAATGTTTTTGAATAACTTTTATTTTATATTTTTAAAAATCTATGTTAGGACGTCGGCAGATGGCGCAGGTCAGGCCGGGGAGGGTGTTAAAGTTTATTTACCATCTGCGGATGCGGATCCTCCGCGGCTCCTGATATTGGATATTCGCGCGGATCGACTGCTCACCAAAGACCGTTTAATCAGATGGAGTCGTTAAGGCGTGCATAGCAAGAGAACTGGATTCTGTCCTATATATATATATAGTCAAGAATAGTCCAATAGGCCTCAACAACGACTCTTCACTGACCTCCGCGTCTGGAAAACCGGGTCTGATAATTGTTTTCGAAACACTGAGTCAATAAAAGCATCACATTCAAAGTCCAAATTTACTTGAAAATATCAGACTATGTTTACAAATTCTGTGGGAATATCGGTCAGTCGACTGTTTGCACCCAGCTCTCTATAAAGAGACCGTCCATAAAGTAGGCTTACGTCACGCTATTTCTGGCTATTTTTGACCATTCTTCTGTCACGAACTATCAAAAATCTCGAGGCCCCCTAAAAGTACATCAGAAATCTCATACCCCTCAAAATGTCGTCCATAAATTACGTCACGAAAGTGTTCTATTTAGTATACTCGAGTTTCTCATTCAATTTTCAGCAGCAAAACAGAAGATCAACTTAAGACAACGCTAACAAATATAATTGAGACCTTAACTGTTTTGTATCTCGGGCAAAAAGTGTTAATGGGCAATTAAAAACCTCTTTTACTATACCTCCTATCAGGTATAGGCCTATTTATGGTTTTATTTAGGCATATACTGAAAGTATGACGTTACATAGGCCCTTACCCTCTGTCACAAACTGTCAAACTTTCTTAGACCCCTCTCCTCGAGTGTAACGTACTTTATGGACGGTCCCAAATAGCAACATTCAATCTTGTTCCTACTTTTATAACCGAACTACTCAAGGCATCAATTCGTTCAAGAAAGAAAAACAGAAGAAAATGCAAATAAGACAATCTGTCAAGTAGCTACCGGCGGTTAGTTAACAGCGGAGTCGAGAATTAATTACATTTCCGCAAAGACTATCATATTGCATCGATGGCTTATAGAAAGAACATCCATGTATAGACCTATATACCCATAGGCAAACGGGAAAATGTTATTTCTGAACCCTGATCAACGTAGCGTGTCATATCATATGCGAGTGAATCATTGAGTCGTGACGAAAGACGCAGGCACACACACACATACTGTGCTAGATATTCCGTCCTGAAAGGAGCAGATGACTACTTGCAATCAGAAATAACGTACAAGCTAATAGTATTATTCGATTCAATTGGATGCTCCATACGCGCGAAAACGACTCGATAAAAATGTTGATGGCGATGACGGTCAGCTATAAACAGAACATGGCCTTCCTCACTGGATACTCCCTGGATTCGGATACTCCCCCTATTTCTGGCACTATGATGACCGCAGGCATAAACTTCTATTAGGCTGCCAGGCTCGAACCACCCTTACTCCCACCCACTTTTGGGGAGGCTAGGCTCTGCAGCTTGATAGCCCCCTCCCCACTTTTTGTGAAGAAGCAAAAAGTAGACATACAGGTGTAGCAAGTTGCATTCACAGAGGAATTGACTTCCCTCCGCACACCTATTGGAATGGCAGAGCTAAACGACACAGGGGAACAACCGATCTGTAGGCCTCAAGGTTCAAGGTCAGAGGTGATCTGTGATGCTCGGTCAAAACATGTCGCAGACTCACTGATCGGGGGGGGAGGGGCGCATTTCGTTGGCCATTTGGTAAATTGCTAAGTTTTTAGCTGTTCCTCCTTATGAATCCGACGCAAGGAGGTGAACTGCAGCCATGGCTTTTGCCATCCAGGGGGTACAGCTGTACCTTGTGCATCCCCAGTTCCGACGGGCCTGCGTACGATCGTTTGAGAGTTCTAAATTTTCTCGGAGATTATATCCCCGGTCCCCCGGAACCCCATTAAAGGGAAGGGAGGGAATGGAGATGCAGGGAAAGAGGAATATACAGAGATTGAGCCCACACTTTTTTCATCCAAGTTTGCGCCTATGATGGTGATGATCAGAGTGGTCGTCAGTTACTATATCATTACTGCACTCAACTGACCATTCATACAAATTAACCGCAGTCCATCAATCATGCTTTCAATCATTTTTTTGCTGACTCGAAATAATTTCTGCTATATATATATATATATATATATATATATATATATATATAAATTTTATATATACACACACACGGTGAAGCAATTTTACACACTCAGTTAAAGTATATATACAATGTATACAAAGTGACCGCATTTCTTGTTTTTCGTTGCCAATCAACAGTCTAAAATATACAGTATATGATCATTTGAGAAATCTTGTTGTGTCTCATTCGCAAACATATTTAGAATTCTTGAAAGATGAACTGAAAGAAAGACATCCCGTCGGGTCTAATTGTTCCCGTAAAAAAATTCCATGGCGTCAGTCTGCCAAAGCAAACCAGGTCAAAAGGCACAAGACTTCTGCTATTATTTTATTCTTCGCGTAAACCTACCACGAGACCTCCTTATACTGTATACTGTCAATAAGAACATTGGAATAGGTCAATAGAACAATAAATTATCACGAATCGCTTTGTCATGCTGACTCGTGTACAGCGTTCTATTTCCTTTACGCTCTTAATAAACCTTTGGTTTCGACTGTTTTTGCAGATTATATTGCATCTGCTAACGACCTTCACTGACCTAAACATATTCATTGGCGTAATTATGCTGTTTACATTAACATTTGTAAAGCGTTTGTATCTTTTTCGTGTTAATTTCTTATGCAAACTAATACGGATTTCTTTTATTTCTTTGGGGCGGAAGATGGTAGAATGGGTTATGTGCTGGAGCGTCGGGCTGACGGAGCAGGTTCAAGCTCCGTTAGTGCCCCTAGTGGCTTTCACACAGGCAGTAATGCCTCCTAAGACACTTTAAATCATGCTAAGTTTAGGACAGCACAATTAAAACGAAGACGCTAAAACTCATTATCACATGACGCTTGAAAAGACCTAGTTACCAGTCACCACAAGTGGCGTGAGGTTATCTGGGGAGGGGCAAGGAGGGAGAGCGAGGTTTGTGCCTGGCACATGATTTTCAGTCATATGTTTTTATACCTGTTCACAATGCGGCGTGGCTTGTTGACCGCAAAAAACTGAGGCCTCGTATAGGTAACACAAACAGGCCTGACTAGTGGTGGCCACGCGAGCTATGTTGCGTTCGCCTTAAGGAGGGCACTGCAGGGCGAGCCTTACTTAAGCAGGCGCCTGACGGCAAGCAGAAACATTCGAAACCGGTTTCTGCTGTTGTTGTTCGATTGAGGAAAATGGCGTTGCGTAAGTCGCTGTTTCTGTTCGTGTTCGCTCTGATCCTCGGAGCTGGTATCTGCGTCGAGTTTGCGCAGCAGGACAACTTCTTCGAAGACGGCAACGACGAAGACGAATTGGAATGGCCGGCGGGGGTGTCGCCCCTTAACAGCCTCTCCTTCTGGGACGACGACGACGACAACGAAGGCGCAGTCGGCGCGGGCGGCGCGAACGGGTGCTGCCTGCCGAGAACCTGGACGGGAAGGCTGTTTACGGAAGTGAAACGCCAGGGCGGCGGAAGACCGCAGGCGAGGCCGAGACCCAGGCCTCGAGACCGGGTCCTGCGCCTCACGGAGGTCGTCTACGTCGACCAGGTTAACAAGCGAGTGGCCGATGACGTCGCCATTCTGCGTCGTCGCGAAAAAGCCACCAAGTTCTCGTCGATCCTGCTCTTCAAGAACGGCAGCGCGACGCTGTACACGTTCTGCAAGGCGGCGAAGAAGTGCGTCCGCAAGGAGCTGAAGGGAGCGCAGTTCCGTCCGCAGTGTCTCCCGGCCAACGCCACCCTCCGCGCGTCGTTCAGCCTCGGCGCCGGATCCGGGGCGCTGAAGGCCCAGGACTGGACGTTCTGCTACCGAGATCGCCGCGTGGCCGTCGCAGCGAACGTCATCCTGGCCCCGGGGAACTGCGTTCCGATTATCGTCGGAGAGAAGATCGTCACCCGTCCGCGTTTGGGCGACGACGACGACGACGACCCAGGACAAGAAGAGGAGGAGACCGCAGGTGACCACCATCGGCTCCCTCTACACCGACGTGTCCACCACGATCCCCGATCCGTCCGTCTTCACCCCGCCGTCCTACTGCAGCAAGGCCGAGGACGACGGGACGCTGACCTTCGAACCGGACGCCGATGTCACCACGATCATCGAGAGATACGTGGCCGTTCCATAGAAAGGCGCTACATAAATGGCAACGCGTTAGATAGACAATCTCTCGTGTCGAAATCATTATTAGTTTCGACGCTTGCGACTGCATGTGCAGGACACGCAAAGGGAAACCTAATTTTCTGAAGTTTGATTCCGCAAGTAGTAATTGTGACACCAAAGTTCAAACGCTTTCCTTTGCGAATTGTAACTGTTAGCGTTAGAACATAATTATATCGCTAGCTAAATTAAGCCTAATAAGAGCACTACAGTCTACAGGCTACATTGACAGCGAATTTTGCTTCCATCGAAAAGAGAAACATCGAAAGCCGATTGTGCAAAAATAATTTCAAACAAATCTCATTTTATTCATTGTAGTTGCTGTACTTAAGCGAGCGTGTGATATTTCTTTAATAAATTCTGTAACAACTATTGCCAACGATTTACATGCGAGCATCGTTCAAATCTCTCAGAATAAAAGTTTGGTTGGATGCACGACCCATGCACGACCCAAATTTTCAAGCACTGGTTATTCATATTAGTTGCTCTACTTAAAGCGAGTGTGTGGTATTTCAAAAAAAATTCTGTAACAACTATTACCAACTATTTACATGCGAGCATCGTTCAAATCTCCCAGAATAAAAGTTTGGTTGGATTTTTATTCCACGCACAACCCAAATTTTCAAGCACTAGCGGGTGGTTGGTATAGGGAGGAATGACAATTAACAAGAACAAGCTTTTTGCCACACAAATGGACATCGTCCATACAAATACGAGCTAATCACCCAGAAAGTTTAACGGCAAGAAACTGCTGAGTCAGATTTCGTCATGCAGGCTTTCAAGTTTGTCGCTGCAGTTTTGAAAAAAAACACTTGATCAAATCGTCTGCTTATGATAACATTCGCCTTCTTTTCTAGCGTTCTACTGCCATGGACGCTCATACATTTGGGCAAAGGGGGAACATGTCCTCTGGAAAATGATAATCTAGTTTTGCATACTGCATTTTGGCTTTACTTACTGATTTTCACACTAAAATTTGATAAAAATACTAAATATTAACCATTACCGGTGTTTTGCCCCTGGAAAATGCAATTCTAATTTTTGACACTATGTTTTAGCTTTCATGAACAAACGGGGCACACCGGTGAGCTTTTTGCTTGTCCGACTTTCTTTTCCACCCCAACATCCATCCAAAAAGTTTGCCCCCTGGAAAAATTGTGCGGCCCAATGTCTACGGCTAACCCTCTTCTCGACAACTAACGCCGCAGCGAATGTATGGATAAGCTGTAGATCCCGTGTACGGAGAGATTCTAACTGATCTTATTCAGACCACGTAGGATATCTGCTGTCGGATTCAATGGTGACAAGAGACGTCGAAAAGAGAAAGCATAGAAACAATAATATTAGGGGCTTAATTAAGGAATTTTTCGATCTCTCACATTGGAATGCCTTGCGCCGCCTTAATCCATCATTCCAATGGCATGAAACAGGGACAATGAGAGTGAAGCAGTGGCGGTTCCACCACCATGTCTTTTTTAACTTTGCATCCACCCACCAATTTCCTATAAATTTTTGTCACCCCCCCAAGAGCTCCTGGAACCGCCACCGGATGGGAGGGATGAATCGTCAACAAAATAGGAGTGGAGAGAAAGATGACCTGGTTCGTGCGCCCGAAGTAGCTCAGCCCGTTGTTTTTAATAATTTAATGCTACGTTTTCATGTATCCATACTCCATAGTTACAATCGCCAGTTAGGCATAAATCGAATCTGTGCATATTGCGATGGAACGCAATGTGCTCCGCTTGGCTCCAGCAGGCCATGTCGAGGGTCCATTCGCCCCAATTGCTTTTCAGGCAAACAGGTCACCGTAAGATGACCTTGAAAATACAGTGGGGTCCGAAAAGTCGGGTTCTATAGTAACGAGACTATACTATATACAAGAATTGGAATTTTTCAGTTGAAATGTTTTAGAGAAGAGCGCGAATCAGAACAGTGTTTATTCTAGACATTCTCTGGGGGAATTCCCCGCTAAGTTTGAAATCTCCCTAATTTTGACATTTTGGCAAGTAGTATGACCTCCCAAATGTTTCCCTCCCCAAAAAAAAAATTCCTCCAATGTCTAGGTGGCTAGAATATCCACTGGAATCAGAATAAACTGGAAGGCTTGAATTACCGTAAAGAAAACGGCGAGCATGACTAACGTCTGACAATAGGTCGAGAATTATTGAGATTACTGTGATCAAGACGATTTATATAGCGCCGTAGTCAAAAACGAAGGTCAAAGTTAAGGGATGATTCTATCTTAGACAGAATCCCCGAATCTTTGACCGTGTTTGCCTCAGCAATCGATAGACCACGACCACTCCAGGCCTATAGGCCTCAAGGCTTTAGACACGCAGGCCTATTGGCCTATTTGTAACGCAGCAAGTGAAAGCCTGCACGTCGGCGGCGCTGATCACGTGACAACACAATCCATTACTGGCGCCACCGAGCGACAGAACAGGCCATCAGCATTATTATAGCGCTTCCTCCGGTCGACTTCTGCGAAGCTGCGGTCAAATAGGAAACCAAAGAACGGGAACCATGGCAACCGAACAGCCACCGCAGCAGACGACGTCAGACGAGTGGACGCCGCCGATGACGTCATCGGCAGACGACAGCGCGCATCGACGTCAGCGTCGATCGTCTGCTCAGGAGGAATCGGTCCTGTGCTACTTCGGAGACATCGCCGTCGACACGAAACGGATACAGCAATGCAGCGGATGCGGGTGCTACATCCTAGACGCCGGGCTGCTGAGGCTGGCGGACGATTGCTGGCACGCCGACTGTCTTCGATGCTCCGTCTGCCGGGTGAGGCTCCAAGACGTCGGAACCACCTGTTTTACGCGCGCCGAGATGATCCTCTGTCGATCGGACTATATCAGGTAGGGTCGGCACCAGAGTCTCTATACAGGCATGCCTTGTGAGATCCGATTAAGGGATTTGGGGGCGCGCCGTTAGATCCCTCCAGCGGCGTCTTTCGTCAGCCAAAAAATTAGGGTAATAGTAGTTCAGATCTTGGTTCTTTAGCTTCCAGCCCAGTAGTAGTGATGGTGAGGTAGTAATATTGTAATAATTATTAGATAATTTATAATAATACTTATTAGATCTTGAAAAATTTTCCAGCCCACAACAGTAGTAGTCGAGGTAGTAATATTAACAGTTCTCCTAATAACAATTAATAATAATAACAACTGATACTAACATTTCTCCTACAACAACAACAACAACAACAACAACAACTACTACTACTACTACTACTACTACTACTACTAGTAATAGTAATAGTAGTAGTAGTAGTAGTAGTAGTAGTAGTTGTGGTTCTTTAGCTGGCGGTGGTAGTAGTAGTGATGGTGGCGGTAGAGTAGTTGTAATAATTATTAAGATCTGATTTAGGACTTTAGAGTCTAAAATAACAATAACGTATTTACACGTGCTTTTTATTGCGTGGATTGTCATGCTTTCTTGCATGGTCCAGTTCCTCCAGTAGGCTGTTTGCCTATCCGATGATTCCGATCGGCTTGAGTCGCTTGACCGTTCTTAGTTCGGCTGTTGCAGACTCTTCGGTGACGTCGGATCGTCCTGCGCCCGATGCGGAAAGGCGATTCCGTCGGATGGTCTCGTCATGCGAACCTCGGGTCCGTCGATCCGGAGGCACGCCGTCGAAGAAACAGCAGCAGCAGCAGCAGCCCACCGCAACAACAGTCACCACCACCACCACCATCTCCAGGAACCGAGCAGCAGCAGCAGCAGCAGCTATGAAGATCACCATCGTCACCACCACCACCACCACCAGAGCCTCTACCACCTCGACTGCTTCTCGTGCATTGCCTGCGATCGCAGACTGAGCGCCGGCGACCAGTACGGGATCATCGAGGGCAACGTTCTGTGCGACAGAGACTTCGCCCGCTTCTACGACGTCATCTAGGATCGGATTATTCCAAAACGAACCAACCTTTCCTACTACCATCGGGGTTAGGACAGCTAAGATTATAGGCCCTTTCAGAGAGACGGGCCACCTGGCCCGGGTCTCTGCTTATAAATGGGCCTCAAAATAATAATAATAGGCCTGTCTAAATATTGTTTTTTAAAATGTCTTTTAATGCTCAAGATTCTTATTAAAAGTTAGAAGACTGAGGGCCTAAAATTTATAAAATGGCTCGGGCCTCGTATAACTTCTGAAAGGGCTTGGCTTAAACTAAAATTTCGACCATGCCGTATAAAGGAACTACCATAACCAGTGGGGTCACCAACCCCCCTTCCCCGAACCCCAAACCCAGGCAAATTCGAACACTACACAACATCAGCGCAAATATATATTTCCCAAAGTGATATTACTGCAGAGTTTAAAACTGCAATATTTTACATATTTACAGCAACTCAATATTACAGTATTATTCTATTTTATGATTTCATTATTTTCTTATACATGTATGTCAGTATGGTGTCCGATTTAACAAACTATATATATATATATATATATATATATATATATATATATATATATATATATATATATAATCGTCTTGTCAGTGCTGACGTGATCTTTGAAGCATTCCTTTTGGGATTCGAGATTTCTGCCATCGAATGTTTACTGTGAAGACTTCCTTTGATTTTCTTGTTTTGCAGATGCTCAGTTTCGTATCTACCCTCTACGCTTCAATAAATGTCGGCGTTTGTGTCGTCTCGTCATTGACAACGCGTGGATCGGTCGCATCTACAGCTACACCGACGGAATGAATCTACACGCTAAATCAACATAATTGCTGTGCGCCCACTCGAACTCCCCACCCCCCGCCCCAGCCTCGATCGGCTATTTTCCATCGCTCCGGTTTTCAGCGATAAATCGACCCATACACATAAATGTCACACGCGCTCAATGTTTACATATTTACTCTCAAAAAGACGATTTGCTGCCAGACATCCACAGTGTAGAACAATGATTCTACTCTTGATCCATACGCGCCATATATATATATATATATATATATATATATATATATATATATATATATATATATATATATATATATATATATAACAGCAATCGACTCGACTATAGACTCGAGAAGGATTTTCTTCTTTTGGAGGCGATCTTCTAGACGTTCTATTGAGCCTCGTTTTCAGGACGAAAGAGCGGGCTTTTCAGACGACGACGTTTGGCGTGCGTTTGATTGCAGCGTCGTTCAACGATAGTTCCTTTTTTCCGCAATGAATTCGAATGTTTGCGCGCGGACGTCGCTCGAGTGTAGGGGGGGCCGAGTGAGCGGACGACGATTGGCAAAAGAATCGAACATCTGTCGTCGCAATCGAGGTTTTGTTCTTTTGCTCGGCGTTCGACCGAAGGATACGCCAATCGAATGAAGCGCTCAAGTGCGGGAAGCGAGCTATATGAATGAGAGGACAGACAGACAGACAGACAGACAGACAGACAGACAGACAGACAGACAGACAGACAGACAGACAGACAGACAGACAGACAGACAGACAGACAGACAGACAGACAGACAGACAGACAGACAGACAGACAGACAGACAGACAGACAGACAGGCAGACAGACAGACAGACAGACAGATAGACAGACAGACAGACACGACAGACAGACAGACAGACACACATAGAGACAGACAGAGAGACAGACATATATATATATGTATATATAGGCAGATAGAGAGAGACAGAGAGAGAGAGAGAGAGAGAGAGAGAGACAGACAGACAGACAGACAGACAGACAGACAGACAGAAGAGTGAGAGATAGACAGACAGACAGACAGACAGACAGACAGACAGACAGAAGAGTGAGAGATAGACAGACAGACAGGACAGAGACAGCGAGACAGAGAGAGGGGGAGAGAAAGAACAAGTGGGCGTTCTTGACGTTGCATTGTGTCTGCATTATACACGCATAGAGCGAGTAATGCATTTATATATCGATCTTCTGTTTCCGCTTTATTTATCAAGATGACTTGCACAGGTCGGTCCGGGGTAATTGTGGTTCGGTGGGGTGGGTGGGTATGGTTGGGGTGGATGGGTGGAGGTGTGGGGTGGGGTTTCGGGTGGGGCAGGGATATTTTTACACCCCCTAACAACCCCAAACACCCCCTCCCAATTTGAGGTCGACACCCCCAAAATTTGGTAATGTGACAATGGTATGCATACAAAATGCATACTAATTAGCTTTGGACACCCCCAATTTGAAGTCGACACCCCTTCCCCAATTCACAATCCTAGAAATATCCCTGGGTGAGGGTAACTGCGTCAGAGAGAAGAAAGGTAATCCACAATTTATCCATTGCGTATAACTTTTAAGGGTTCGGTTGTGGTTGGTGATTGAGTCACCGCTCAAGCGCGGTTTGAGATTATTCTTCAAATACCCGAATGTCTAAAAAGCAACTGAAACATTATTTTTTGTTATTGTTGTAATGGCGAAAACAATAAAAACGTTATTATTGTCATTATAGTAAAGACAAAAAACAATAAATATTGTTATTGTAATAATGTCCAGAATAATCAGGCATTAAATATTACTGCTATTATAAATTATAATAAAAATAGCAGTTAAAACATTATTCTCTTGTTTTAAAAAATAACTGTGACAATTAGAAACTGCAGTAATTAGAGCAGTGGCGGCTCCACAGGGTGGGTCCGTGGGGCCCGTGCCCCCATTTGAGTTCCTGGCCCCCAGTGACCCCCCTGTTGGGACCCTATACTTAATACTACATAAAGTAAAGTCCTTCCCGAGCACTTAAGGCTAACCTCAAGGCTCATAGGGCGGCGCTGATCTCCGTTACCAAGGCCCTCAGCCAGGAGACTGGTGCAAGGTTGATACGGGGCCAGTGTTCTCATGCAACGCCCTGTTTACTTCGCGGATTAATCCGACTCATTTGCTATCGCCATCTGGCGAAAGAAGGCTGAGTCGACCTTAGGGCTTCCCATCCAACGCTGTTACCACTCTACTAACTTCCCTAACTTAATACTACATACCTAACAACAAATGTTTGGCCCCATGATTAGAAGTTGCCACCCCAACGCCCTCCCCCCACTTGCCAAATCCTGGAGCCGCCACTGAATTAGAGCACAAGATCTGTAACCTAATTGTTAGGCCTATCATATATATTTGCGTATTCGCAGCACAAAGGGCAGTATAAGTTACCTTCCAAGTAATTGAATAATATTAGAACAATTGGTATAGAAAGAACGCATGCTAGATATTAGACTGAATGAACTCTGTTATCGTTTAATCTTTGCTGTTGTATGACCTTCATTTTTTTAACTCGTTTAAAAGTTTCGAGACAACAACAGCTATGATAGAATCTAACGAAGCTACTAATCCCTTCCTAAGTTTCTGTACGTTTGACCAATTTGTCGATCTATTTGTCAATCATAATTATGATGCTGCGATTTCATTCTGACTTCCTTCAATATAATCACGAGTTATTTAATCCGGCATGGCGACAGAATGGTGGCATTCGCCTACATGACCAGTTTAATCGAAATCTAAGCCACCAGCGTTGAGCAAAATCTACCGGATGATGGCGTGAGGGTAAGTTAACTCTCGATTAGTCCTAATCATCCAAACCGTCAAACATAATGGTTGTGAGTTGTCCTAGGCACTGGCGTAGCCAAGGGAGATGATACGGGGGTAGGGTGGGGCCCGGCTCCATATTCGGACAGGGACCGGTCGTGGGATATGTGCAAATCCGTTGAGTAGTGGGAGAGGGGTGGGGGGGTTGAGTCCGGTTGACTCGACCACGTTTTTTAAGACTCTTTTAACTCGTCAAGAATTTTGTCACTGGAAGACATGAAAATGTCACGGAGCGCCATCTATTCCGTCATGGCTACGCCGTTTGTTTCGAGCAAGAGAATTTGTCGCCGATTACATTTAGACAAATCAAATGAAAGTGCAAATTGACAGTATCGAATTTGTCTCGAAGAGTTTTCGACAGATTTCTAGCTACAGAGGCATCGGCTGCAGTTTTGCCTGGCTGGGAGTAGGGGGGGGAGGCATTGCTCCAGCAAATTTTCCATTTATACGCAAATACATCGCATCACGAGATAGATGCATCTTTTCTTTCTTTTTCTTTTTCTCTTTCTTTCTTACTTTCTATATTTCTCTTTTTTGCTCTTTCTATCTCTCTTACTCATTCTATCTAACTCTCTCTCTTCTCTCTCTTTCACTCACTCTCTCTAGCTCTCTCCTTCTCACTCTGTTTGTCTTCTCTCTCGGTTGAATTTCCTCCATAACCTGTCTCACAATTTCACACTCTAACAACTGACGAATCAATGGCTTAGGTGCCTCTTCAAATTCTATTCTTCCATTTACCGTTCCTCTAGTATAGGCAAATATTTGGTTAAACTTAAGACATTTCGAAGTTTCTTTTCAGCAGATAAAAGGCGGCGTTACATAATTGCATATAAATCGAAATGACGGTTCTGAGCAGAACGGCGCTCCATAACAGCATCTCTAATGATTGCGACGATTACCTCCTGTTAAGGGCGCGCGCGATCTCGGCGGGCAGCAGCAGCAGCAGCCGAAGGAGCCATGCGCCGAAATTCGCCGGTGCCCGCCGTCGCCGCCGCCGCCGCCGCCGCCGCCGAGAACGCCCCCGCCGTTCCTGGCGCCTCCGACGCAGGCGACGGGTAGAAGCACCACCAGCAGCCGCTGGCGCCAAAGCACGAGTCCCGACTCGAAGACAAGATGGCCGAGAAGCTGGAAGCCGGTGCCACCGCCGCCGCCGTCGTCAACGGCGCCGAGTCGAACGCCGTCGAGAAGGGAACCGCCGCCGCGGCCGCCTCCGACGCCGAGACCGCGAAGGAGATGCGGTGCGTGACCTTGACCGGGTTCGGCGGCGTCCGGATGGTGAAGGTCCAGCGGAGGCCGGAAGCGAAGCCGATCGAGGGGGAGGTTCTGATACGCGTCAAGGCATGGTAAGTCACGGGGTCATGACCTCCTCAGCGCAGCAAGAAATAATCCCAAATTGAAACCAAACGCTTTTATTGGCGATAAATTGGACGATAAAGGGAAGGAAGAACCATCGATACAATTGCGAATTCGAAGCATATCTTCAAAGATTACGATGAGAAAATCTGCAAACAGTGTAACATATGTTGGCTTTTTCGTAGGCGTTACTGTTTGATTATGCTTAGAGGGGATTCGACTGATTGAGCGAATGGGTGTAATAGGAAGAGGGTGACCAGAAAATATACCTGAATATCAGCAATGATCCAGTGTCGTTAACCCGATTTCTAATAGTGCATTTCTGTCTCAAATTTATCCGTAATGTAAAAACAAATAAGACCATGATGGATGGTAGTCAGACAGTGTTTATTCTAGGCGTGTTCTAAAAATATCCCAAAATATCGCTGTCTGTGACGATTACGGCTAATTGAAGCCGTTTGTTCTCACATCAGCGAATGCTCGGCAAAGTTTGTCTCTAGAATATTAGGATGTGAATCATCGAGCTTGATAATTATTAACCCCTTAAACGGGAATCCCGGATATATCCGTCCATTTTACATTGAGTTACAGTTAAATACACGGTTAAGGGTTTAATTGTCCAACATCTTTTCTGCTGCTCCCCAACACATCAACACAACAGATGGATTTCCTAATGTAAAGAGATTCCGATTGCTGATGAACCTTGTGCGGATTACGGTGTAAATCGTAATTGGTGTTGCGATTCGAATGCCTTTTGCTTAATACTCTTAGTCTTAGGTAATTAATTGATGGTTTACAGTTTAATCTATACTCAGTGTCGTAATAAAAAAGAACTCAACGCTCTAACTACTGTAACTAGCTAACTGACTGACTGACTGACTGACTGACTGACTGATCCGACAGACTGACTAACCAGTGGCGATTCCAGGATTTCTTGGTGGCTGGCTGGATGAAATGAATTCATAGGAAGTTGATGGGGAGGGGGATGAAAATAGAAGGAAAAATCAATAAACTTTGCCGAAAAAGGCTGACAAAATGGAATTTCATCCCTAATTTTACTACATTTTTATCGAAAAAATTAGACTGACAAGCAAAAGAAGGTCATCCAAAGTTTTTCCCCGTAGTTTTTACCAGACTTTTACCCAAAAATAGGTTTCACAAGCAAAAAATAAGTCCGAAAGTCCGGTGGGGAATGCATCCCCACTCATCCCCACGAAGAACCGACACTGTGACAAACTCAGGGGTCTCCGAAGTTTTTCAGCCGCGGGCCACATTGCTGCCTTCTGACGGCTCCACGGGCCACAAGCAGAAGAAATTAACGTTAATAAAATACAGTTTAACACAGTATACAGCTAATGAATAACTGACAACAAGGAGACTATTTATTGCTGAACTATAATGCAGTGTATAACGCAGACTGCAGATTATGAGTTGCAATAGAAATGGGCTTTAACTTCTGTAAGATAATGAAACTGGCGCATTTCTGATCATGGGCGTATTTAGAAAGGCTCAAAGGGGTATGCTAAAATTGAAGAAGTTAGAACAATAAACGTGGTGACAAGCAAAAAAGGTTATCGCACTTCTAAAACGTACGTGGTGACAAGCAAAAAAAGACCAAAGGGGTACGCTTTGGCTCAGTAGCGTTTCTGATAAAATTGCATCAAACTGTGGTTCTAAATGTGTAGAGATTATACTGAGCAAGGATTGCAAATGTTCATCATAAATGCTGATCTAAAGTAGAATTCAACACACTTCAACTTAAAAATGTCTTTTCACACAAATACGTAGTTCGAAAAGCAGAAACGAATTCACGAGCATTTTTTAAAACAAAATTTCTAGATTAAATTGAAACGGACAGCCGGCTTACGTCCATGTTACGTTGCGTTAACGTAGGCTAATGCAATGTCCAGTCCTAAAGAGATAAACACGATAGGTTGCCCTACATAGGCCCAGTGGCGGCTCCACCGGGGGGCCAGGGGGCCCGTGCCCCATATTGAGTGCCTTGCCCCTCAGTGGCCCCCAGTTGGGACCCTATACTTAATGCTAGATACATTAAACAACAAAGGGTTGGCCCCCCCAATGATTAGAAGTTGCCACCCCAACGGCCCCCCACTTGCCAAATCCTAGAGCCGCCACTGCATAGGCCTACCTACAGGCGCGGCTTTGTAACTGGTCCGATTATATATCGGAACCAGAATTAATGTACTTGTAATCAGCCGTCGTCATGGTAACTGCCGCTATGTGGAGCCACAGTTCAGCGCCGGCGCTCGTATTAATCGTCTGTTTATTCTGTTCTTTTTATAGCGCCCGTTGCATCGTTCTATTCGAATTGCAGTCGAGTGCCTATAATCACAGAGGCGCACGCGACATTTCAGTGCCCTGTTTACTAATATATTGGGCGTCGCGTGCTTTATAATGAGACGCCTTTTTATGAAGCGTCGGTCACCGATAAAAACGGTGTCCGCGTTGGTAATGAAATAAAATGAACGCAAACAGGTTGTTTATTGTGACGTTAAATGGATCAAGCAACAAATAAACGAGGACGAGAAAGAGGGGAGAGGAGAAGAGAAGAGGGAGAGAGAGAGGTGGCTTATTCGATTTGACAATGGGGGTTACGATTCTGGCGTTATAGACAGAGGCGCAAGTATGGCGTTTGTCCATCGTGTCCTGACACGGGTGTTTTCTGGGAAGGTCGTGTCCCTATGGGCGTGGACACGGGTGTTTTTTGGCCACGAAATAACAAAACCATGGTTTATTTTATTGTCAAAAGTCAAAAAAGCAAAACAGGCCATTGCCACTCTTAAGCAATTTTAAGTCAAAAAAGTAATAAAAGCAAAAAAGGTCATCACTGAGAAAAATTTGGACATGACCGTTTTTCTGACCAGATTTGCGCCCGTGGTTATAGAAGTTCTTATGTTGTGTTGGACGGTGTAGTAGCATCACGCAGTGGCGAAGTTGGGAGTTTCAAAATGGGGGATGCGATTGTGATTGGCGTTGGATATAAATAGTAGAAACGTCTCTTACGTCGACTGGAGAGGTTAGGCGTACTTAGGCGAGGAAGATGGTTACTTATTATAGGCCTACTGATTCGTCTAAGCTTAGAAGAATTAAAGAAAGCAGAAATCTACTTACGAATTACAGTGGTTTTCACACTACGAATGCCTCTTAACCAGTGTTAGGAGTGATCTTAGATCAAAAGATCAAAGATCACGATCTAAGATCACAATTCATGATCTTTGATCTTTGATCTAGATCACTTTTTACTAGTGATCTTTGACTCTGACTTTAAATCACTTTTTCGGTGATTTTGATCTTTATTATCAACAGAAGATCAAAGATCAAATTATACGTATTCTCCCAACTAAGTCAATCAATCAACGAACTTCTATGTGTATTGAGTAAAATGGCGGACAAATCAAGCATTCGGACCTCAATGATCATGTTAGTGCAGCCGGTGCAGATGATGAGGATTATGGGTGTGGCCCTGACATTAGTACTGGCACTGTCACTGGGACTCAGGGGGGAGTTGCTCAGTTGCAACTGGGGGTGAAATGCAGTCAAGAATCAAGATAGAGGTCATGCACTACCTGAATAACCCAAATAAGGAACTTTCTAGCTTGTTAGGATACCCACATGTCAAGGCAGCATTTGTGAAATATAACACAACCCTGCCATCTTCTGCACCTGTCGAAAGACTTTTAGTATTGGAGGTTTGATAGCTACACCGCGAAGAAGCAGGTTGTCTGACGCAACATTTGAGCGTCTGCTCATGCTGATAATTATAATAAAAAATAAATTATAAAATAACTATATTTGTATGATCTTTGATCTTAGATCACTTTAAAAGTGATCTTGATCTTAGATCATTTATACTCTAGTGATCTTTGATCTTGATCTTAGATCAATTTTTCTCTAGTGATCTTGATCTTTGATCAAGATCATTTTACAAGTGATCTTTCCTAACACTGCTCTTAACCACTTGAAATCACTTTATTATCACTATTATTATTATTATTATTATTATTATTATTATTATTATTATTATTATTATTATTATTGATGACTGAAAAAATTGTAAGTATTAATTAATTTCGCAAGTCTCATTCAACGAAACAAACTTCTTAGATGAATTTTCAATTTCTATCAAAATGTAATTGATCTAACTACATCCACTTTGAGAAGAAACGTATAAATAGTCTATTAATTCACGAGGTTTGAAAAAAATTATCGGCTTCTAAGGATACATAATAAACTAGTTGCGCGTATATTTGGTAAGCATGGCGTGCCATAGTCGAAGACGGCATTTTAAATGGTGAGGCGAAAAGAGCCGAAACTTTAGCGGAAGCTTTCGATTTTTAATTATGCATATCTACTATCTGTTCGAGATTGCACGCTTTGTGTATTGACAAGACTCGAATGGTGCTGAGTGACGCTGGGGCCGGGTTCTAAACATGACCGAGAGAGCGTTGCTAGGCAACGCTAATCTCATCGGACCAATGCTGACGAGAAAAGTCCCTGATAGGAGCCGCAAGAGGTCGTCTGGTTAGTCAGGGAAGAGAAAGAGGGAGTGGAAGGGGATCTACGGTCGGCGCCATTAGACAGGAGTATACGATCGATCGATCGGCTGTCGAAATGAGCAAATACGCAATTAAGCGTTCCAGTTGCAACTGGATGTGCAAAGAACATTCAAATGAGAAGCACGCAACTTATATATAGGCATATATATCTACATGTATATGTAGGCTATAATTATATAATTCCTTGGTTGTGTACTACTGGTTGTGTACTACTTTTTTATGCTGTGCTTGTCACGAATAAAGATGATTATAATATATATATATACACATATCTCTCTCTCTCTCTCTCTCTCTCTCTCTCTCTCTCTCTCTCTCTCTCTCTCTCTCTCTCTCTCTCTCTCTCTCTCTCTCTCTCTATATATATATATATATATATATATATATATATATATATATATATATATATATATATATATATATATAGCCCACGATATAAATGATCTTTTTCTATGGCAGACGAAGAGATATATATTCGAAGCGGCAGTCTTGGATTAATTGAACTGAACAAACAAAAGTCAAGTGGAAGTCCTTCCCGAGCCTCACAGGGGCTCATAGGGCGGTGCTGGCCTCCGTTGCTATGGCCTTCAGCCATGCGCGCAATACCACGGATACGGGACTAGTGCATCTCGTTGCATACCTGTTTGACTTATCGCAGCATTTTACCCCTGTTCCTCGTTTTATCACCACCCTCTAGCGAGCGAGGCTGAGTCGACCTTAGGGTCCGAGTCTCGAACTCGTGACCTTCTTACATGGATATTTTTACATCCCCTAAAACCCGCCAACACCCCTCCCCCAATTTGAGACCGACACTCCCACCCCAACACCCCCACAATCTCAGCTATGGGATGACCTGTTATTGCTTGTCAGACTTTTTAGGCAGGGGACCCCAGAATTTACCGACGCCCGCCAAATTGATAATCCTAGAAATAACCCTGGTTTTTCTTACCTATGGGCCAATGCCTTCACGCGTCGATAAGTGAGTAGAATTTCTCCCTATCGCTTCAGTCGCTTTTTCATTTCGTATATTCGAACAGTGGAATCAACTTTACGGATCTGATGGCGAGACAGGGCGCGATCGATAACCCTCCGAAAACCCCGTTCATCATGGGCTTCGAATGCTCCGGAGAGATCGAAGCTCTGGGCGAAAACGTCAGCAGATTCACGGTAAGTGACGACGACGACGACGACGACGACGACGACGACGACGACGAAGACGACGGTTGACCTTCTCGTGATTGCAGAGAAGCGACAAGAGCAATCGGCAATCATCAATCACTGCTCTGCTTGGAAGAATTTTCAAATAATTGGGGGTAAAGTTAGATTTCCTTTATGCGATATAGGCCTATTTATTGTAGGCCGATACCAAAGGAGGCGATCTTTTGAAAAACTCCATACGTGGTCTCAGACAGACAGACATACAGACAGACAGGCAGACAGACAAGCAAACAGACAGACAGACAGACAGACATGCAGGCAGATAGACAGACATACAGATAGATAGACACGGACGGACGGACGGACAGATGGATGGACGGATGGACGGACAGTCTATATAATGCTTTTCATGACGCTAGCGAAGTTTCTCGTATTTGCATACAATGGCATATATCCTCATATATATATATATATATATATATATATATATATATATATATATATATATATCCCAAATTCAGCATATATAATACAGTATATAATAGATATACATATATATAACATATAATATATATAATATACATATGATATATATAGTAATTATATATCCCCAAATTTATACTCCCGAAATCAAATTCCTGGCTACGCCTCTGGTGCAAGGGTATGCGCCTACTGGTTTTCAAGGTGCTGTTGTCATGCGCAGATTGGTGACCGAGTGATCGCCGTGACTGACTATAAGGCGTGGGCCGAGACGGTGGCCGTGTCGGAGCAGTTCGTCTACAAGATCCCGACCGGAATGACTTTCGAAGACGCTGCCGCCATCTTCATGAACTACGTGACTGCCTACATTCTTCTGTTCGATCTCGGAAATCTTCGCAAAGGCCACTCGATTCTCGTTCATTCGGCAGGTGGCGGAGTGGTTAGTAGTGGACATTAGAGTCTCGTTCATTCGCCAGGTGGCGAAGTGTTATCTTATTTTCGCAGTCGGCGTTCGATGCTAATGGATTTGGGATAGCGGCGTCTGTCACCATTTTAAGGATGGATCGGATCCGAATTCAGAGCTTAGCATCCAGTTGAATCCTTAGCCGAACGTTGGATTTAATTTTTGCCGAAAATAATATTGCAGTAAACAAATGGAGCATTTCTAAAGCGCTGAAAATGAACACAGACATAATGCACATAATGTACAGTAGAGCTTCGTTATAGCGTACTCGGTTATAAGGAATCACATTGTACTATACCGTGTGATGCACTACTGTTTTGGATGGTATTGGATATAACGTACGTCGGATATAACGCTCCAAATTTTACAGACCCGCTAACTAAGCTGAGTACGTTATAACAAAGTTCTACTGTAAAACACACGCCCGCAGTCCCGCACATACGCACACATAAACACATTCATCTAAATAGATCTAAATAGAAATATGTGTCGGTGGGAAATTACCTAGTGTAGATGTTTACCTCCATCTGCATGATTATATTATTCAAAGACGACATAATCATTATAGGCCCAAATCGCAAGCGTTTCGCTTGTGCAGTCTGCCCCCCTCCCGGCCACCTCGGTGTTAGGTGTTAACGAGCAAAACGAAAACGGTCGCCTAGTCAATTTTTGTGCCCCCATCTGGTGGATGCCTGGGGCCATCTCCCCACCGGCCCCCATCCTCTTCACCCCACTACTGCCAACCAAGATTGATTGTCGGTCAGTTTTTGGAATCGCAGTTTAATTAACCGATGCTGGGACTTAGCGTCTCGACAATAACGACTGTCCAAATTTCTGTCTGTGCGTACCAGGGGCTGGCCGTTGCTCAGCTGGCAAAGACTGTCCCGGGAACCAGCGTATTTGGCACGGCGTCCTCCGTCAAGCACGACGCCATCAAGGGAGCCATGGATGACGTCTACGACCATTCGGCGGACTACGTCCAGGAGATACGGAAGTGAGCGTACAGTAGAATTCCAGGGGCGTAGCCAGAGGAGTTCGTTTCCACCCCGTTCCCAAAGAGTGATGTGCGTCGCTCTATTGCCCGTATTTAAGTGTGGTATATGAAAGTAAGATCAGTGGGGCGGAGGAGGGGTAGTGGAGAAGAATCAGATAAACGAGGAAAGAGTTTATTAAATTGTTTCGCTATAATTTTAGAGTATTAAAATGGTGCTATAAAAGTACATTATTATTATTATTATTATTATATTATTATTATTATTATTATTATTATTATTATTATTATTATTATTATTATTTCCTATCTTTGAAACACCGCGTTGCTCGCATTCCTTACATGGGCTACCGAATTCTAACGCTATACATAATCAGTTGAACGCTATGCAATCAGTTGAACAATATGCAATCAGTACAGACAGTATGTGCAAACAATATGCAATCAGTTGAACGCTATGCAGAATCAGTTGAACTCCGCGAATCAAGCATCCTGACTACGCTTGTGAAGAATAATTATTAATTCAAAGCTGGATTAGTCGCATGACTCGCATTAGCTTAAAGTCGACAGCAGAATTTGGAATTACGAAATGCAGAAGAGATCTAAGTATACGTACATGGTTGCAGATTTAATTAAAACTCAACTCAATTCAATTAGACTGGGAGTTCTTTCAAAATGCCGAAAGAACATCTAATCTAATCTAATCTAATCCAATCTAATCCAATCCATACTAATTCGATCTGATTTATCTATTCTAACCTGAGCGTTCTTCTGTAGAGTGCCTTTATATTGATTCGCCTGACACAAGTCAAATTCGATTTGCGAAGCTTCAAAGAAGATATCTTAGATCTGTAAAATGTCAATACGGGTTCGCCTAAATTAAAGAGGAACTTATTTCAGTGCAGGAAAAAAAATTGTCAATATATTGCCAAGGCTTAGAAATTTACAAGTAAAATTACAAAACTCTAAAGGTCATTAAAATCACCGAGGACCAATTTCTTAAGGATGTTAACAGCATTATTCTATTATATTATTCGTATAGTTTCAAAATGTTTATTAATAAGGAGGGTTTTACATAGGCCAATAATCATAACCATCACTGTTGATCTTCTTTAGCGCCATTTTAGCAATGTCCTTGACATTAGTAGATGGTCGCCCCTTGATTTTAATCGTAATCCCCGTTGTCAAATCCAATAGCCTATAGGTCATTTCGATTTGCCTCCTTGAAATCACGTTATTATATTATTAAATTAAAGAAGTTAGCAGAATGGTAACAACGCTGGACGATATACCAGGCGGTCCGGATTCGAGACCCGCAAGAGCCCCAAGGTCGACTCAGCCTTACTTGCTAGAGGGTGGTGGTAAAATGAGGAGCAGCGGCAAAATGCTGAGATAATTCAAACAGGTACGCTACGCATGCACTAGCCCCGTATCCGTGGTATTGCACGCCTGGCTATAGCAACTGGGATCAGCGCCGCCCTATGAGCCCGTGAGGCTCGGGAAGGACTTTGACTTTTTGACTTAAAGAAATGCACTGTTTCGCTCTATGTATCGCCGCAGAGTTTCGCCAGAGGGTGTTGACATCGTGCTGGACAGTCTCTGTGGAGAGGACACCAACAAGGGAATCGCCATCTTGAAACCGCTTGGAAAATATATTCTGTTTGGTAAATCATTCACACAATTTCATTTCATTGCAATTTTAGAGTATATTTTTGTAAAAATTAAATAATAAATTCAATTTGTTTCTAATTATTTTCGATGGCTTAGATTGTCCCACAAAATTTGGCTTCGTTATATGATTTATATTAGACGAAATGCACTGGTGATCTGATGTAGCGTGGCTTATTGGATGCGAAACACTTACGCAACGTCTCAAAAAGTCAACTAAAACTTGTTTAGGAGATGACATCTTCCTAGAACTTGTAATCTAGAATTAAGAGCAGTTTGGTATAAAAGAATACAAATATTTTAGTTTTTAAAGTTAAATTTGCGGTAAATATCACAAGTAGGACAACTTTCACTCGTATATTTCTGTAGAGTTGCTTGATCTAATATTTAGATAAGACTTTCACAGAATACCTGTACGCTACGTACATAAAGTACATAGATGCCTCAAAGCAGCAATAACGCTTGGTAAAACGCATGATAAAAAAGTTGGTTGACCTGATTTTGAATGTGACACTTAACGTCCAAAATCGACATGGTTATTGCTTTGCTGATGCCGTGAGATTGTTTAAATCTTTAAATATTCTGCTTTGTTTACAGGTTCTTCAAATGTCGTTACCGGAGAGACAAAGAGCTTTTTCAGTTTTGCCAAATCTGTAGGTCTTTCCGTTCAAGATAAGCTGATATCATTATGAAGTATAGTTTAAAACAGATTTACCTGTTTTACAGCGTATAGTGTATAGCGGACTTAGATAAAACCTATTTAATTGTATTGCAATACAACACCTTTCACCATTGTTCTCCTAACAGAGATTTTAGTCCTTGGCCTTGGTCCTGGCCATTAGGGACTCTTTTAAGGACAAGTCACACGTCCGGCTGACCGCTAAACTTCGGCTATGGCCATTTAAACGATAGATTAAGCGCCTAGGAATAAACAGTCACAACGGTACCCTGTTTTCAAAAGCGTTTGTATAGATGTAGATGATTTAACGGGATTGTTGTACTTACTTACTAACTGACTTACTTACCTACCTACCTACTGCTAGTGGTGGCAGATGGACAAGATCAGTCCGATCCGTCTTTACGACGAGAATAAGACGATCGCCGGATTCCACCTGCGTCAATTGATCTTCAAGCAGAATCGTCATGAATACGTCAAGACCGTCGTCGACAACCTGTTTCGTCTCTACAACGAAGGAAAGATCAAGCCGGTCATTGACTCCGTCTGGGCATTCGAAGACGTAAGACTATACAGGCAGCCAGTATACGGTAACCAGGGGCCGTCCATAAAGTACATCACGCTTGAGGGGGTAGAGGGTCTAAGAAAGTGTGATAGTTTGTGACAGGAGGACGAGGGTGCTGATGGAGTGGAGGGGGGGGGAAGATCGACGTGACTTCACACCACTTTTGGTACATATAGAAACTGAAATAGACGATGTGTTATTTTACTTTCCCGTCTGGTGGATGTATCCTCACCGAAGATGCCACAGTTGCATAGTAATGTAATGTGGCATTTATATAGCGCCTCGTATATTTCTACTCAGAGGCACAAGTAATCGAAGGATGACTGAGTTCGTATTCTCCGATTGGACACATTGCGCCGTCTTGTAGATATCTGAAGCTATGCAGAAGATGCACGATAGAAAGAATGTCGGAAAGCTTCTGCTGATACCCAGCATGGAACCAAAGCCAAAACCTGAAGCAAGTTATCATTTTGCGCATCTCTTTATTGCACCAATAATAATTTTTATTATAAAAATTATAATACATTAATTTGAAATAATAATAATAATAATAATAGGTTTTAGAGTGGTTCAGTATGACCTGCCCTGTATGAGAACCATTATTTTCCATTCGCGTTAATATTAAGATGAATTTTGCATTGGATCTGCATGGTACAAGAGATGATATACACATTTCCATTAGCACGGTAGATGGCACGATGGGAAGGAGGGGGTGTGAGAGGATTTTCGAGAACTTACGTAACTCCACCCCACCCCACCCATGAACAAGATTGGAGGCAAAGCTACACAGCTGTGCTGTAAAGAGGAACTTAAAGATAATTTCAAGGAAGCTCTCGTTATTCCAGTTACAGTAATTTCGTGGTGTGGAAAGCCTTTGACAACATCGATGCTACTAAGACTTGCATCCTCTCAGTTTTAAAACGTTGTTCTGTATTTTGCGCATAAAGCAAGAGCTTCCTTCATCCACTTCCATATCATCATCATCATCGTCGTCGTCGTCGTTGCCGCAGCCGCCGCAACCGTCGTCGTCATCATCATCATCATCATCATCATCATCATCATCATCATCATCATCATCATCATCATCATCATCATCATCATCATCATCACAAACAACAACACCTTCTTTAACCGATTAGAGCATCGTCATGTGGATATGCTCTTCTTTCTCACCGTGTCCTCCACTGATCAGTAGGCTACTGTCTGACTGTCTTCAGAGGAGGGAACCGAGCATAACTTTGTGACTGTTACTCTGATTACAATCCAGAGAGTTGCAGCTCCGCCAGACAGTCCGCGAGAGAACAACGAAGCCGGGGGAGGAGGGAGGAGCAGCAGGAGGTGACGAAGTCAAAGTCTGCAAAAAGGAGGAAAAGAATTAGAAAGCTTCAGTCGAAATGACTACGATGCCACCTGTCGTCAATTACTGTTCTCATCGGCAGTGAGCAACGCAGTTTTACTTGATAGAAATAGGATTATCATTTCATTTAGCACTTCGACATTCACACATACACGCACACTCACACACGCACACACACACAATCTAGTTAAAAATCGTTCAGCGTCATTGTGTAAAATGTGTTTTTGTACAAGATTTTGCTTACTTATCTGCCTACTCGGAGTTAATAAAATAGGTTTAATCTGCTATATCTGCGATTGTTTTTTTACAGAGATATTATTTTTAACCAGTGCTCATCGGAACTTAACCAAGAATAATCTCTCTCACACACACAGTCGTGGCCCAGCGCATGTGCAATTGCACTGCTACAATCGGTTCGTCTCTGGTCTCCTCCTATTCACTTTATGGAGTGAACGCGCAACAGTGTTCCGAAAGAGAAACGCAAAATTAAGCTTGATTGTTGGAAAAAAACTGATCAATATTTTCTTTGCAATGTATCCGCTAGTGCGGCGTCCATCTCCTCGTAGTATTGGTCATAAGACATTATTGTTCTCTGTTGTGTTTGAAGTGAGTGTGTGTGTATATATATACATATATAATATTATATATAATATTAAATGAAAGTATTTGTGCGTATCATTGTAAGTGTTGATAATTTTGAACATATATTTGTTATCGTATGCATACACAGGAATAGAGTGATTGTAAAGATGCGCTGCTCGATAATATTATTATGATTATTAATTATGATGATGATGATGCTGCTGCTGCTGCTGCTGATGATGATGATGATTATTATTATTATTATTATTATTATTATTATTATTATTATTATTATTATTCGAATGATCTTATACTGACTTTGGGTTTATGATTCAACAGTGGAGTAAAGGCTGATTGAAAAAACGAAGCCGAGTAAGTAAGTGGATTAAATCTCGTGAATTTGTATAGCGCCTTCAGAAGCAGCACCGCCGCAGTAATGCTTATTCTTAGACGAATAATCAATAACAGTCTAGATTTTACTCTGTGTACTATAGAATGCCTAAACTAATTATTATAATTTCTTGGCGCTTAGAAGCCTGGTCCTATTAAAGCGAGGTCTGCGGGGTTTAGTTCACGCCTCGATTAATTAATCAAAAGTTGTGCTTTTCTGCCTTTAGAGATAATACGAAGACGACTGCAATTATTTTGAATAGACTTTCGATGTGGATTTTAATGGACGGAGGCTATATATCTATATATATAATTATATATTTTTGTAGAAGTAGCTATTTTTGTCCCTCGTTTTGTGTAGACGAAACTGTGAGGTCATTAAATTGCCCGTGGTCTGTGATTTTGTGAAATAATATTCGAACATCGTTGCCAATTGTAGTTCTGATATTATAGTGCGCCATCGTATACTTATGTCGCTTGTGTATTACAGTGTTAAAATGATTGGTCATCGTTTCGTTGGTCTCTGCTTTATTCCGTGTTTTCATGATTTATATGACGCCGTATTTAAAAAAACAAAAAACGAAAAAGACAGACCTTGCTTTAGACGCCCTTTTTAAAATCACGATTCGAATAGTATTTATAGACGTTTATCGTCTTTGATACGGACGCGACTATAAACAAACACAGCACCAACATCATGATTCAATGTATTCGTCCATCTATAAACTGAGTATATCTTAATTAGCTTAATTTTTAGGGCAATTGGTCTGTTGCTGCAGTTTTTGAAATGGTTTTGTCATGCACATGCATGGCCTTGTGACTCTTGTCCATTAACGTAGTCACAGCGGGGCGGCGGCTCCATATTCGGACCGGTATAGTATATAATATTGACTCCCACATAATAATGACTCCCCCGTCATTATTATAGATATAATAATGACGGGAAGTCATTATATTATTATATATGTAATAATGACTGGGGAGTTATTAATATAATAATAATAGTTAATAGCTAGACGATTTCTATGCTAAAAAAGTGGCCAAAGACAAGGGACCAAAACTACGTCATAATATGAAACCGGGACCGGTCGTCGCGTACTACAACCGGTAAGTAGTTGGGTGGGTGGGGACTGGGTGGGTGGGGAGTAGTAGGGAGTAGTATGAGATCACAATATATCAAAGCGCATGAGACGATCACCTTCTTTTTGCTCGTCAAGACGTTTGGCCCAAAAATGTCGATTTTCTCTCTATTCTGGAATCCTGACATCATGCAGAGGCGTAGCAGCGTGCACTCATGCCGCCCATGGCCCACGCCGTCGTTTCCAAAATTTGCCGCCCCTCCCTGAAAAATCTCCTGACAAGCAAAAAAGGTTGTCGCTTTCACAATTTGCTCCCCCCCCGTCATGTCTGCGCCCATGGCTAAAGCCACAATAGCCATTGGCACGCTACGCCTCTGCCTGGCAGCGCCCATGGTCTGGCCACTTCCTGCTTCCGCTTTTGGACACAATGCTGCGCTCTTTGCCTCTCTATTTTTCACCGCTACAATCCAAATTCTAAATATATTGGATTATAATTGGAGCTGTGTGTGAAATCCAGAAATTCATATACTGTAGGGTTACGAGGAGCCAGAGGTTGAAGAGTCTTATCCTAAATATTAGAATGCTGTACAACAAAACTGCAGGCTGCTGCTTGTATAGATATTATTTTATCGACCTATTGTATAGTCTCAATGATTTCATCAAAGATATAGATAGAATAGCGAAATATATAGGCCTAATTTAGTGTGTGTCATCGATAAAGACAATTCTAACAAGTCAAGCAATTAAGGGGCGCTGAAAAGTGATAGGGCGTAAAGGGTGGGACAGTACTTTTGTTCGATATGCAAGCTTTCATGATGGACCAAAAATTAAACGTATTATGGATTATAAAATGCGATTTATAAAGTTTCAAGAATGGGTCAAGTGAAACCTTCAGGCAGATGCTGCTTATGTCAGTAACATTATTTCAAATAGACTGAAGGCCAAGCCACGTACCATGCAGTTGCTTAATGACCGATGGCATCTGGATACCGGGGTCTGCGACAACTTGCATTCTGTGGAGGTGTGCTGGAGCGGCATCCTTGATCTTCCCGAGTTCATCCTTGGTTGCTGTAGATAAAAAAGGGGTTGTCTCTATAGTCTGCTAGTCTGAGATTAACGATTAGAGGCAGTGAATAGCGGGGTTCCAAATGGAATTAACTGTCGCGGGCCTAGAGTTAAGTCAACTTTCGATACACCGGTCTACAGTTGCTATGTTTGTGGAACATTGACATATATAACTAGTCATTTATAAGTCCTGAATGGCATGTTGCATTCATTTCGCAAAATTGATGAAAATGACGGCAATTCACGGTATTTTAAGAAAAATTCATGGAATTCACACCAAACGACAAAAATCACGGAATTCACAGCTTCCGTGACTTCGTGAATTTCTACAGGCCCTATGTACTTTAATATAATATAATATAACAAGGTTTAAAGTGGTTCAGTAGGGACTGCCCTGTGTGAGAACCACTTTATAGGTAATAGGTAACCATAGAAGTACGTCGGAGCTCGACGCCACTGCCAACGTATTTTACGTATAAATATGCGTATATTATATTTGGACATAAAATGCGTATGATACGCGTATTTTTCCAGGGGCCGTAACTTACGGTCGAATCTTTCTTGTCGGTTGGCATGACAGCGAAGCACAGCGAGATAAAGTCGTGTTATTTCGCGTCGCTGACATTTTACTCGCTAGGTGGAATCGGCATCGTGGCGCGCTCTGGCGACGATATTCGTCATTACTTGCTCAGCGGCAGTGAATGGATGAATGAATGAATGACCGAGCCATGCGCCGTCACGTAACGGAAGCAGAATGCTCAACACCCGCAAAGACTAATGAGGATGTCACGTGACTAGTTGGAAACCGGCGCACACAACAGAGCGAGCACCAGCAATCCTGCTGCTGCTGCTGCTGATCCTGCTGCTGCAGTCAGTACCTTTAACAAATGTTACGTTTGATTGTATTGTGGCAAAGAAACTAAAGGAATAGAAGCAAAACAGGGAAGAGTTCAAGATTTCTCTTCCGAAAACAGAATTCAAACAGGACAAAACAATGGACCAGATATATACTTACTGTAATATCGAAACCAAGGAGCATGTCCTTTGTTGAAAGTTGGAAAAGTATATCCTAGGGCGAATTTTCGTTAGTTTTAGCGAAGGTTTGTTTCTCACTCGCGTTCTAGAAGAGCGATAATTCTACACGCCGTGAAACCTGATTTGATATTTCCCGGTTTAGAACGACACTTACGACCTGTATATCTAAGTTTTTTGCTGAACGCCATTGCCGGCAACACAGCAAGATGGTAACACGCTGCGTCTTATTGGTTCCCCTACTGGCGTTTCTCTGCGCATCGGCCTCGAACAACGACGTGAAGGAACCGGAAGTGGGAACCGGTGACCGCGGTAAAACCATGGTGATCGAAGGTGACGTCAGCATCGGCGTCATTCTCTCGGTCAACGAGCGAGACGAGTCGAACGTGTGCGGCAGCGGGCTGCGAGAGACGGGGGCGGTTCAGTTCGTCGAGGGGGTTGTTTACGCCCTATCTCGGGTCAACTCTGACCCCCAGTTCCTGCTGCCCGACGGCCTTAAGCTCGGGGCGGTCATCGTCGACGATTGTACGAAGGCGGTGACGGCACTCGGGCGGGCGCTTCAGTTCCTTCCGGTCAACACGGAACGGAAGTGCTACAACAGGTGCAGCGACGATGATGATGCTGATGATGACGCAACAGACAAGAGCAGCGGCCGCGGGCGGGAAGAAGATGAAGACGACGACGAAGAAGAAGAAGAGGGGGGTCTTCTCAGATTCTACGATGTGGTTGGGGTGATCGGAGCAGAGAGCAGTCCGTCGAGCATCATCGTCTCTAAGCTGCTAGGCATGTTTAAAATTCCTCAGATCAGGTACGAACACTTGCGCTCGACATCTTTGGCTTAGCCACGGGTGGGGTGGTGGGCACGGGGTCACCCCTCTTCTGATTGGGGCCGGTGATCGTGTGATTTGATTTGCGCAAAGCCGCTTAGAATTTTCTTAAGGGGGGAGGGTGCTAGGTAGTATGATCGAAAAGAATACGTGGATGAATGTGCGAGTCGTTGACCAGCTATTTTTGCTCGTCTGAGACGTCTCCCTTCCTCGAAAATGTCGGCGTGTCCCCTATTTGGAAATCCTGGCTACGCCACTGGCATTCATTGAAGCTCAATTAAGTAGTCTAAAATTACGAACAATAGCATTATTATGTAGGCTCGTTTAAGTCATCTAACACTCAGCTATTCCTTTTATTGCCTTGGCTTCGTGCTATGACAAGTATTCTCTCCAGAAGCATAGATAGAATTTTTAAAATTTTAATTGAAGCTTATGTAAATGGATTTCTTTTTAAAAGAAAGAAGTCGACTTTAATGTAACAGCCGTTGCTGTTTCAATATGGTAATTCTCTGAAATATCAAACATATCGTTAACGCGATATAATTTTTTTAAAATAATGGTTCAACGTTGAATTTTCTAACATTAATAGTTAAACAGAAGGTTGCGTTGACTACTCGCTCAACGCTTTGGACTTTCAATTATTCCTAATGCAGACCTTTCCATATTAACGGTGGATTGGGTTGGGTCAGAGAATAACTCGTGGTTCAAGAAATTGTAATGTATTATGATGAGTTGGGTTGAGTCAAGGGACCCTATTACCGGCATGGGTGGGTTGGGTTGGAGGTTTGATGGGTTGGATTGGGTTCTAAAAAATGAACCCATGGACATCTCTGATATAGCAGAGGAATAATTTGACGTCTTTAGAAGCAAGGCGTCGAAAACAATGCTATTAGATAACGTTATCTAACTTCCTTTGTGCTGTTATGCACTATCTCCATCCGACGCTTCTTGCTTGCACTTATCCTAAAACCGGAGTAGCCAAGCGGGCGAGGCAAGGTTGTCTAGTCTTCAAAAACTGCGACCTGTATTAAACGACTCGCAGCACTCATAAACACACTCGATTTGATGCGCGCTCTTCAGTGCAACTCTCCTCCTCCTCCTCCTCCTCCTCCCCAGATACCACACTCACACACACACTCACACCACTCGGTGTAAGCGCACGTTTTCAATTGCCGGGAATTTTCGTTTCCGGCATCGGTCGATTTCCGCCGAATCTCTCTCTCTCTCTCTCTCTCTCTCTCTCTCTCTCTCATGACCTTGAAATCAAAACTAGAATTCCTGGAAGTCGAGACCGGAAATTAAACTGGAAAATCGGTCTGACTGGATCCGACGCGAGGGATTTTGATTCTATACCCAGAAGCAGCGACCATCGACTGATGCTAGATGCACTACTAAGATGGCGCTATAGAAGTTTCTTAGTAAGTTAGAAGTCTAATATTTGTTATGTCTTGGAGGTACAATATTCATATACAACGCAGACTACTCAATACTGAGCTGGCAATCGAATTCTCAGACTGAATTAATTATCGCATACGTGGGATGAGTGGGGTAGTTTTCCATTGCCCTTCTCACAGACATTTAGGGGTAAAAAGTTTGCCCAGTGTCCCTACGCAGTGGCTACTGTGGCTAGGCTCGGATTAGAACCCGCGACCCCGATTGCGTGACAAGAAACTTAACATTACTCCTCCGCGCCATAAACTCGTTGATAGTTCATGCTTTCCATGCGTTTTATCTATAGGCGACACTGTACAAGTGTACAACTGTACATTATCTGCGTTTCAAAAATTAAGATGTCTGCGATAGACCCAGTCTATGACATCAAAACATTTCCGTTTCGTGACCAAAAGATTTATGGTCGTGTTTCGCTCTAACCCAGTCTTTGTAGTTTTAGTCACTGGATTAATTGCCTGATGATGCATCAACATACAGAATTGTCTACCCAATTAACAAAACCAGCATTTGCCAAAAAAGCCTGGAAATGCTTTCTGACTAGCTATTGCCACTAATGAGTTGGCATAGAGCAATTATGATGATGATGATGATGATGATGATGATGTTGCTGTTGTTGCTGTTGTTGATGATGATGATGATGATGATGATGATGATGAAGATGATGATGATGATTTAAGAAAACCGTCTAATAAGGCCTATCATTTTAACGAAGCAACGAAGTGTAGGCCTACAAAGAAGAAAAGAAAATCTAAAATTGTGAAAATATGCTTAAAAATAACCGGCCATCAATTTGAGATTTAGACAAAATCTAGTGTTGCTTCTAATAATTGTCTCGCTTTGTATTTTGTGGTGTAGCGCATTGTTTTCTTTTCTTTTTAGTCCATCGGCAACATCTGACGTCCTAAGCGACAAGAAGAAATTCCCGTACTTCATGCGCATGGCCACACCGGATCGCTACCAGGCCAGGGCAATGTCCCACCTCTTCAGACACTTCAACTGGACCTTCGTCGCCGCCGTCTATTCGAAGAGCAGCTACGGCGAGGGGGGGGTGGAGCAGCTGCGCTCCGCCGCCGCAGCCGCAGCCGCCGCTTCGAAGCTGTCCTCCCTCTGCATCGGGGCCGCCCTCGGGGTCCCCCAGAATCCTTCGGTCGCCACCGTCGATCTCATCGTCGCCAAGCTGGTCGACACGAAGGCACGGGTCGTCGTTCTGTTCACCGACCAGGAGGAGACGCGGCTGATACTCGAGGTCATCCTGAGGAAGGGACTCGTCGGGAGATTCGTGTTCGTCGGCAGTGACGGGGTGGGCATAAACCTCGACGATCTAGCGGGCGCCGAAGCCGCGGCTCTGGGGGCGCTGACCCTCAAGTCCTACTCCGCCGAGGCGCCCGGGTTCTTCGACTACTTCGAGTCGCTGACGCCCGACAACGCGTCCGCCAATCCGTGGTTCGGACAGATGTGGTCGGAACTGTTCCCCCCCTCGTCCGGCGCCGCCGTCAATGGCACCGGTGTTTCTTCGTCCGGGCCGGGGGACCCCCGGAGACTACGGAGCGCCCGGCACTACAGTCGCGAGTCGACCGTGTCGCTGACCGTCGACGCCGTCTACGTGTTCGCCCGGGCCATCGGTCGTCTTGTCCGCGACCGTTGTCCCGGCGGCGGGGGGTCAAGGCGGCGGCAGCGCCAACCACTCGGCCGCCACCGGGACGCGCTCCGGGCGTGCATCCGGGGTCCGGTGCTGCTCGACTACCTCCGCAACACGACGTTCGTCGGCGACAACGGCGAGATCCGCTTCAACGAGAACGGTGACATACGCGGCCGCTACGAAGTCATGAACGTCCAACGGCTCCCGACCGGAAGCTACGGGGCGGTGCGGGTGGGGGTCTGGGACACGGTGACGGAGAGGCTGGACATCGACGATTCGCTGATCGTCTGGAAGCTGGACGCCGAGACAGCGTCGGGCGGGATTCCGGAATCCAAGTGCGGGGAGCGATGCTCCGTGGGGGAGGTGTACAGCTACTTCAAGGACACCTGTTGCTGGGAGTGCAGGCGATGCGCCGCTAACGAACGGACGGTCTCCAACGCCACCAGGTGCTCGCCGTGTCCGGCGTTCAGCTGGCCCGACCAGGAGAACTTCACCGCCTGCCATCCCATCACTCCCACGTTCGTCGAATGGAACGATCCGGTGATCGTTCTTCTCGCCAGCCTGTCCGGCGCCGGGATCGTCTACTGCGTGTTCGTGGGGGTGATCTACGTCCGCCACAATGCCGATCGGCTGATCAAGAGCACCAGTCGGGAACTGAGCTACCTGATGTGGGTGGGGGTGATGTTCCAGTACATCCTGATGTTCTGCGTCGCGTCGAAACCGAATCCGATCGTCTGCAGGACGAGTTACGCCGGATTCAACGTCAGTTTCGCCGTCGTCTACTCGCCCCTCTTGGCCAGAACCAACCGTATATACCGTCTGTTCCGAGGCGGTATTCGCGGTAAAGCGCTACCGTCGCTTACGAGTCCTGTCTCCCAAGTCATCATCGCCCTGGGGATTATATCTGTACAGGTTAGTGACACCTATACGTTCGTTCTTTTCTCTTCCTCCTTCATTCTCCTGTCTTATCATCCAGCACAGTGGGTCTCCGCGGGCCGGATACGACCCACCAATGTCTGCAATCCGGCCCGAGACAAAAATGAGGAACACGAGCAAAGCGTACTAAATCTATTCTACTAAATCTATTCTACTAAATTTAATCCATTGTGCTTGTGGCCCTCCGAGTCTTCAGAAGCCAGCAATGTGACCCTGACTACAAATCTCTGCAGACCCCGTCTCCAGCACATCGCTTAAGCTACCGAGTATGCCTTCTATATGGTTGACTATTTTCTTGTATCGATCGATAGGTAGTACAGAGATGTCCATGGGTTGGGTTAACCAATGAGTTGAGTTGGATTGGGTTGGGTCGGGTCAGACTTTTCCATATTAATGGTGGGTTGGGTTGGGTCAGAAAATAAGTCATGGTTTAAGAAACTTTAATGTATTGCAGTGGGTTGGGTTGGGTCAAGTAAACCTATTATCGGCATTGGGTTGGGTTGGATATTTTATGGATTGGATTGGGTTCTAAGAAATGGACCATTTACATCTCTGAGGTAGTACCGCTGTGTTGGCAGTTCCAGTGACAAATCGACAGAAGCAAAGTCATGACATTTAGCCGTTAAGTTTGTAATTTCATACGCGTGCATATCTGATGATACTTGATATTATAGTTTTGCGTTCTCAAAAGTCTGTCATCAATAAACGACTGTCTTCAAAAGCTTCGGCTAATCACCAATGCATAGACAGCGTGTTATATCACGCATTTATAAAAGCAGCAGCAGCAACATGAGAAAGGCCAATCTGCTCGCCAAACAACGCCTTTGCAGATAATACGAACTCTAACTGCTGCTTTGGGTTGTGATCTATGAGGAAACAGTGCAGTTAAAGTATACGCTGACAACAACAGATAAACGCATTAACTAAGCGAAGATTGAAGTTTGAAGGTAGAGTCTTTGAGATGCAAATGATTGATATGGTTTTTGAGAAGATTTATTATACAGTAGATACGGACGGGAACATGGCAGACTGGTAAGACACTAGACAGGCACGATGACGGAACGGGGTTCAGCTCCCGCAGGGGCCCCGAAGGTCGACTCAGCCTTCATTCGTTAGAGGGCGGCGGTAAATCAATGGCAGCTTTAGTTGCTAAGTTAAAACGCGGGTCTGGAAAAAACAGTGACAAACCACTCTAGATTAATTAATGGCGCATGCCACTTGCGTCGCTGCTTGCCTGAAACTGGAGATCAGCGCCGGACTCAACGCTCGAACTCGACGAATATGGACGAACCTTTACCCCTTTTGCCTTTTTATAGATGCAATAGCGAAAACAAATCTAGGAATGTGTTGAAAATTGGAGCACAGATATGCGTTTCTGTTGCCCACAGCATAACAATTTTTCAGAATTAAATTAAACCAGTGTAAAATAGTGATTGTAATAAATAAACTAACACCCACCAGACGATAGATTTAAGTGTAATTCTTAGCATATGTGATGATCTTTTACGCATACTGTACTTGATTTAAGTGAAGGAAACTGTATGATGACCAAGGAACACAGCTTCCACTCAATACGCCAAACCCTACAGTTTATAAATTGCTATATCGGATTATTGAAGCCAATATTGCAAAAAAAACTTCAGAAAGCTAGAAATATCACGCTCAATCATTATATATATATACAGAGAGAGCGAGAGAGCGAGAGAGAGGTTTATTGATTGGTTGATTGATTGGTTGATTGATTGATTCATTCATTCATTTGCAAATAGCCAGACAGAAAGACAGACACAACCAGCCAGACAGATAGATAGAAAGCTAGGCAAATAGTAACATATCCGCAGAAATGCGACTGCAGATCTTTCTGCAGTCACGTTTCCCTTCAGATCGTAGAACAAGGATAACTTTTTACGTCACGTGACATTCTGATCCGCCCCCGCAAACGCCTTCGTCTGAGTCGTTCAGACTCGTTCTAGACCTCGTTAAATGCAGCCGTGCGAATCAAAGTGTATAGCCATGAAATATGTCAGGTGAAAGACCATCGACGACGACCGCAAATTATTTCGATCACCTTTCACCTGTGTTCGGACTTCGCCAGAACCAAGCTGAAGCAATGGATGGCTTCCGAAATAGCTTCTCTGCCATTTTCTTCCGAGGCAGTTTCTGTGGCGGGAAACGACGACTGGTATGAATTGTCTCGATCAAGTGAACTTTGGCAGACGCTGCCTTTGTTCTCGACACCGTACAGTAATTAAGACGTACTGCTTGCTATGCGTTGGCGCAGCCAGAATTGTTATGTGGAAGTGGGAAGTGTAGTATAGCGTGATCGAAGAAAATTCGCGACGTGTGTACAAATAACTCCTTCACGACCCCGTTTTTGCTCGTCGAAGACTTTTCTACCCGAAAATAAAATGTCGACGTGTTCCCTTATTCCGAAATTCTGGCCACGCCACTGTTGTTACGAAAGCACTTTTAACAGCATTCGACTTGCGTATCCGTGCCTAAATGGCGAGAATAACTCGGACTCTCTGAGCTAATAACATTTCATAACGTAGATTCTTGGTTTCGAAGAGATTTTGAAAATACTTCCATAAATGAACGAGTTATTTACATGATTTATGCAAAGTTGGTCTAACAAATTTTGAGTTCCTTCTGCTCCTGAACTTTATCACGTGACCGGACAAAATGTCACGGACAAAATGTAACCCTAACTCTAACACTAACCTAGACCGTGACATTTTGTCCGTTATATTTTGTCCGCGGACATTTTGTCCTTGCACCCTTTATCATCTATATCACTTAGTGACAATAAGATTAGTTAATCTAATACGGTAATCATAATTCAAGATGCGAGTTAATACTGCCATTATCACCATTCAGATCGATACGATTTTCTAGAGCGGAATATGGCGACATGAAGATAAGTTTTTATCGTGTCCGACGATAAAATTCATGATTCATTAGGGTCTAATGCAGGAAATGAGTTGCTTTGAACCGAATGGCGTAGAAATCGTTGACATGACGACGAGCTGTTTACCCGAGCCTCTCTTTCGATTCGGCCGACGTGCTCCTCCCTCCGTCACTCGTAGGACCGCACTCGTGGCCGTCAGCTTCGAGGGTTGACGGTTCCTGCGACCGCAGTCGAAGGAGGATGTCGAGATGAAGATACACCGCAGTCGGAACCAGTTCCAATCCAATTTCCTACGTTTTCTCTTCCTTCTCGTGTACTCGGCAATCCATTTGTTACGTTTTAAGAGAAGACAAGAAAGAAAGAGAGACAGAGACAGTGAGAGACAGCGAGAGACAGACAGACGGACGGACAGACAGACAGACGGACGGACAGGCAGACAGACAGAGACAGACAGAGAAAGGCAGAGAAAGGCAGAGAGAGACAGAGACAGACAGTGAGAGACAGACAGACAGACGGACAGACAGACAGACGGACGGACAGGCAGACAGACAGAGACAGACAGAGAAAGGCAGAGAAAGGCAGAGAGAGAGAGAGAGAGAGAGACAGACAGTGAGAGACAGACAGACAGACGGACAGACAGACAGATGGACGGACAAACAGACAGACAGAGACAGACAGAGACAGACAGAGACAGACAGAGACAGACAGAGACAGACAGAGAAAGGCAGAGAAAGGCAGAGAGAGAGAGAGAGAGAGAGAGAGAGAGAGAGAGAGAGAGAGAGAGAGAGAAAGAGAGAAGTAGTGCCGTTCTCGACTTCACCCTAAATGCATACCAGTGCGGTATGCGTCTACCGCTGTAAGCCATACTTGTTCTGCAGATCAAAGGGCAACGGTTCCTGGATGTACTGTAGTGTATAGTACTTAGAACGTGACCAGTATGGTTTTGGTACCTTCAGGAACGGTACCGATTTGAAGTTGCGATGTCAGCAAGAAGATGACGTCATGGCAGATTTTCGAATGAATTTCGAGATGATTCAGCTGAAGGCATGTCAATGTGCATCAGTAGCGATGGGAAAGAACACGTGCTTAATCTTATATTATAAAGCACTACTAGAACTTCAATTACATTGGGACGATAAAAGTATACGAAGGCTTGTCCGCGGAACATATATTTGTCTTTCCCGTCCCATCTCATCCGGTGGCAATTTACAGTATGTCTGCCCCATCCCATCCTATCCCATGGGACAATTCCCATGGGAATGTCATTCACATGGACATTGGACAATCCTGAGTGTGTATATATATACTGTCTTTTTGAATGTAAATCGTATATTTACGTCCTAGAATCAGGCATTTAACAGGCGTTAGGATCCAACTTAATCCCCATATTGGATTTAGTTTACTATATCCGAACCAAAGGTCGGCTTTTATTGCGGTCTTCGCAGCTTCGAGCACCTATACGAAATTGGTCTTCTATGAAGAATACACTTCTATAGCGCCACTTCATTAAAGCACAGGAGCATCATCCTTCTAAGGAACCAGTGGTAACTTCTACTGCGTGACAAATGGCTCTACCACCTCAGATTCACTTCCGAACAAGTCTATTTAGAGGCAAAAGAATCCGCAACACTCGACGACGACAATAAATCACCAAATGCAGCGATTCACGAAACAAAAGCCAATCCGTCGATGGACAGACACTCGCAACAAGAGCGCTCTTGACCTCATGTACAGCGTCCGTTGACATAAGACGCTTGGCACAGCGATTCTGACCTTGACAACGGATGCGCTGACAACCGGCGATGCTCTACCTCAGCATCATCTGTTAAATACAGAACAGGAGCGAAACATGATAGCGCAATGAAAAATTAAAATAATAATAATAATAATAATAATAATAATAATAATAATAATAATAATAATAATGCGATTTAAAGTTGTTTAGGAGGCTAAGTAAGCCTGTGTGAAAACCACTGTGGTAACTAAATTTAGGCCCCACTTTTTCATACATGATTAAAACATGATGAAGGTGAAGATGATGATGATGATGATGATAATAATAATAATAATAATAATAATAATAATAATAATAATAATAATAATAAGTGTTAATTTGTGACGCTACGACCCGGTACGGCGTACCGGAAAATCGTAAAATTGGTTTAGATATTTCTCGCATCATGAGAAATGTTTGAGGGAGGTTTGGCGGCAATGGGTGACAAGATGATTCGATATACTGGCGTTAAATGTGACAAGAACTCATTGATGCCTTTATTGCTGGGGAACGTTTTTCACCCTCTAATCCGTAACCCTGGCTACACCAGTGGTTCGAATATGAACAGTTACATAATATTGCATACAGGAAATATTTTTTTCAAACAGAGCTATAATAATAATAATAATAATAATAATAATAATAATAATAATAATAATAAATAATAATAATAATAATAATAATAGGTTTAGTGTGGTTCAGTAGAATCTGCCCTGTGTGAAATAGCTCATAAAATTATGCATTATTTTGTAATTTTAATCGCATATGAGAAGACGTTGATGCTGAATAATCAGCTATCATGCATTTACTACAACGTAAGAACTTCTATGACGCCATTTTAACAATGCCATTGGCGCTATAAAAGTTTATTTGCTTCGTTATGTTTAGAAGACGATGCTAAAGTAGCTCTTCGCCAGTTGGCACGCGATAAAACAAACGAATGGTCGCGGTAAACGCGATAAACTGTGAAGCGGGAGGTGGGGTGGGGTGAGGAAGAGGAAGAGGAAGAGGTGAGGGACGGAGAGAGAGGGAGGTGCTCCAGTCGACGCTGACGTCATCTCAGCGAAGTCAATTACCTGACGAATGCGCAGGCGACGCCTGCTGAAAATAGCCCGGCGTTCAGATGTCATTGTTTGTCGGATGGTTGGTTAGTCGATGCTACAGGTGGTCGTTCATTCGAACGGCTCATTCGACCCTACGTTTATCTGAACGGTGCAGCTATTGTGCATAGGCCTCTGTGCATTGTGAAGTGGCGCTATAGAAGCCGATGATTGGATTGGATGACTGGATTTGAGATACTGTCATCTGTTTTTGGCGATTGCATGTTGAGTGGATAGGACAAGTGATAAACCGAACTGAACGTAAAATTTACTAGAAGTAGGCCTATATAGCCAGTGTTGGAGTTGTGAAATTTGATCGGGGAGGGTTGAGGACTGAAATTCAATGAATGACAGAAACTGCATGTACCCGATATGCGATTTTTGGAAGGGTTGCAAAGTTTGCTGCAATACACGCACGAAGACGCCTACGCAATTGCTTGAATGACGCATCAATGATGCCTTGATCAATATCGTCCCACACTTGCATGATGCGTTGTCACAGGTCCTCAATATCACGGACTTTCATTAGGTAAACACGCTCCTGCATAACACTCCAAATTTTATAATCCACCGGATTCAAATCCGGACTGTTGGGTGGCCAGAGAGTAGGCGGAATGAAGTCCGGCGTTTCGTTACCTAACAGTTCAACTGTCTCTCGAGCTCTGTGTCCCGGTGCGCCGTCCTGTTGGAATGTGTAATAATCTGAGAAAGTTCGAATGTCCGGCAGCAGTCCCTGCATCAGTAGAACGTCTCTGTAATACTGTCCGTTAACTTTCACCCCCGGCTCGACGAAGTGAATAGCTGTACGACCGAGTGCTGAAACACCAACTGATACCATTAAGGACTTGGTGAAAGTCGGACGAGTACGCAGAAGACGAGCGCCAGTGATGTCCTTCTTTCTTGTAACAGCTGCAGCGTAGAGGCGAAATATTTTTTGAGGATCGAGACTGCCTCTTAGGCTACTATAGTTAAAATTTCAGCATGATTGGTCGAAAGGTTGTTAAATTATACTCATTAATCTAGGGGGTCCCGATTTTCGTGATCACGGTGTACAGTGTATAGCACGCCTATTAATAATTATTAATCGCATAATTATGAGAAAGTTGACGTTTTGTAATCAGCTATATCATACATTTACGACAACATGATTGTTATTGATCACGGACAGGTGTTGTTGCATGGAAGCCGACGAATTCGATTGATTGGAACGGAAATTATACCTCGACATTGCTTTCCAGAAAAACAGACAAATTCCACTGGTCTTAGTCACGAATATAAATATAGGCTAAAGAGAGATTTAGATTCCCCATCATCTTGTGAACACATAGGAGACGTTTATCTGATATTATTTTAGGCATTGGGGGCTTATAATTAAGCAATAGGCTTCCTCATAGCCTGACAGACTGCTGGTTTATCTGTGAGGGTCATAAGGTTAGGCTGTTTTCTGTGAGACTGTGACTGCATGCGTAAGTTCTGCTATGTATGTAGGCTGAACATTGCGACACTAGCGAACAGCTGCGCATGCAGCCACGGGGTTCTTTGAAGTTGCTCAAACAACCCCATTTCAAAAAATATGACCAACACAATTGAGGTAAATCCGTTGACTTTTTGTTGAAGGAGGGGTGTAGTGGGTGTTAACGACTCCACTTTGCATAGGCTGACTATACGCCACTGCTGGCGAAGCCATGGTTTCAGAACAGAATGGTACCAAGGTTTCTACTAACCGAATTTTTTCTCCCTTCCGCTACTCCGCTCCTTTTGAAAACAAGAGCTTTGTCTTCTTGTCGGCACTGGATTCTGCAGTTCCATCGGTTACTATTCTATCCACGCAGTCGTTATCGTGTCTGAGGTTTTCCATTCAGATTCAATGGAAATCGTCTCCCCCTCCCTCCCTCCCTCCCTCGCCGTCTGGATGGTCCTGATAATTTCGACCCGGGGGAGGTCGAGTAGGCCCAGGGGAACTGTTTATCTAGCTCTAGCACGACAATCGCGCCGCGCTTTTAAACAAATGGGCCGGCTGTGAGCGCGTCTAAAAGAGAGAAAAAAGGCCTTGGCTCCAATTTTCTTCACCGGCATCATTTTTCAATCACACCTAACAACATTGAGTATATGAACGTCAAGGATTGTTTAGCTTTAGATTGTTGCTTTCATTGAAAACCTATATGTTAGACTAAATGTCAAGCTTTTGTCTTCCTAAGTGGCTTGTTTCTTTAAAATAATATGCTGGAAAATTTAATTAAATACAATTCGTAATGTACGACTCATAATACAGACCACACGGACAACTACAGTGTAAGTCTATAGTAAGTTCGCTGTGAATTTTAGCACGCATTTGGTAACATTAAATAACTTAATGGCAAACACAAAATAATGGGAGTGGATAGGGTGTGGTCTGTGAATTGAAAAGACCAACGATAAAGGCAATTCATATGTTGGTATGACTAAATCGTCCATCCTCATTGCTTTTGTCTTCTCCACGTGACTAGTTCTGATGCAATTGATAATTGGTTGTTCCACAATATCATCCGTCCATCGTCTAAAATTAATTCTGCTGGCAAAAAATTGTCTGCTCGCAATTAAAAGTATTTCAGTTTCCTAAATTTGATAACTGAGTATAGACGCCTATTTTCCCAAGTTCTTCTATGATTGAGGCATTTATTCTATGTTCTTTCCAGCTGATGGACATCATTCTTCTGAAAGCTGTCATCTCGAAAGCATTGATTCTTTTCTGATCTGCCTTTTTCACTGTCCAAGCTTCAGCTCCATATGTTGCAATGGGCCAGACCAATGCTTCCATCAGGCGTTTCTTTATGTGCAGACTGAGCGACCGATCCTTCCAAACAGTAGTGAGTGTCTTTATGGCTGAACGCCCCATGCCAAGCCTGATCTTATTTCAGAGCTGCAATTATCCTCTGTAATTAATGAATCAAGATAACGGAAGGTTTCCACTTGTTCGATAGGTTGCCCACACATGATATTGATTTTGATCCTTTTGTCTGTAGCTACCATTACCTTTGTTTTTAATGCTAATTTCAAGACCAAGTTCTCTCGATACAAAATCCACTTTATCTACCAGTTCCTGCAATGAATTTGGCGAAATTGCTATCAAAACTATGTCATCAGCATATCTCAGGTTGTTAATCACTCGTCCACTGATGTTAATTCCTGTATCTGGAAGTTCATCTGCTGAACATCTCATTATGTGTTCTGAATAGCAATTAAATGACGTTCACGAAATTAGCAGAAATCATGGAAGAATTAAGAATAATAGTATTGTGATTTATTCGACAAAAGTATTAAGTACATTTTATACGTAGACAATATTTCTTTTAGCCATTCAATCCTTGACATGTTCGCTTTGGTGCTTCAGGACAGGTATACGAGCAAAAGGAAACCATTTTGGACAGCAAAGCGAATTTATACTTCGAGAATAATTCCGTTTTCATGCCAAGCGTTGATGAATTAGGCCCAAAAGTCAGTATGTCTTTTCTTCATTTGCTTTCTCCGTTCAAAGCAAGAACCTTAGAACCAATTTAGCGTCTATAGCCTACGCTTGAGGCCGCAATAACAATGAATCAAGTGCAGAGGATTACAACGTAACCCGACTGTCTGAAATAATCAAAGCGATGAGCTGACCAAGCTTACTAAGACAGAAACATAGTCCATTAAGAGGTTGAGTAGAGAACACCGAAAACTGACTTGCATCATTAGCACTATAGTTTATTTATACAGTTGATCCGTGCGTCTTGGGGATAGCATTAGATGGCATGTCTACAGAGAGGAACGCAGATAAGCAAGTAAGTAAACAGAATTTTCACGGGCAAGGCGCTTGATTCAGAACGAGAATAGAATGAATGTTTCTTCGCCGCCGTCGTTCAACTTCTTGAGAAAAGCGAGATTTTTTTCCGGATTGTAAGTCGATCAGCAGGAAGATGACAGAATGATATATACGGTAAAGTAGATTAATATCATGCAATTCAGATGAGTATTTTTAAAACGGAGAAAATACAGTCTGACAGATAAATAGAAAGAGGCACAGACAATCAGACAGACGCCCATACAGATAGACTAATGTTTTCTTGTAAGAAGAAAACAGTCGCGAACGAAATTAGAGATTTGTTTTAAATAGATTATGCTTGGATTTGGACTAAAGTTCCTCTGAGGAATAAAACGCAAATGAAGGTCAGAACTTCCATTACGGGAGTGAAATTGAAATTCTATAGAAATTTTAACAGCATATATCATCATTCGAAATCAGCTTCTTCAGAATTGATTTGTTTTAAAGTTAGATATTGTTTGCCTTTGATTTGGACTAAAGTTCATCTATCCTAACAAAAGACGTTAAATATAAATCCAGCAAAAATGAAGGTCAAAGATCATTTATTTTAAACCAGAAACTGAGGAAAACACAAACGTGGCATTAAAATTATCTTAAGAAATGGCGATTCGTGATTATTATTTGTTTATTAAATTTAGATTCATTTTATTTATTTTAAACTAGAAACTGACTCAAACGTGGCATTAAAATTATCTCGATTCCTTAATAGTTTTTCTATGAAAAAATTCAAAGAGGAATCTATAAACTGAACAGCGATACAATCATAACATTTCTCAAATGTCTAATGATCTAATTTCTCCCCTTATTTGATTCGTGCGCTGTAAGGTATATTATAGGCTTTTCATTCGTTTTAAGAAATTATTTGCTAATTTCAATTGCCAATTTTACGATTCTTGTCATAAGGAGCCCTCCCGTAATGCGGAGCACGTATAGAAAACAAGCCAACAATGGAAGTCACTGTCTCTTATTATCTTCCATCGTTCTTGATTTCTGGCAATCTATATTCCAGTCGTTGACCGTTGTTATCATCTTCCCATTTGCGGTTTGCGTTCACTTCTGTAACTGACGATCGATATATATATATATATATATATCCCTTGTGATCCGATTATGACTATCATCCATTCGGAATGTCCTGTATACAGTATTTGGAGAATACAATATAGTAGCGTAGTCCTGGCGGTGACTTCAGTCCACGGCTTACTATAGAACAGGGATGGGGAAAAGCCTTGGCTGCGTGCATGGGCGACGGTTAGCGACAACGTCGGATGCCACTTATGCAGCCGATAATGGCGCTGAATGAAAAACAGATGAACTGCCTCGTCGAGACAGATGCGAATAAGAAAGAGATTTCCTTTTCGAAGAACGGAGGCGTGCTGACTGCTTTGTCAGCGACAGATGCCACGATGTGAATAGAAAAAGACAATCACCCCAAACAGCGACTCTACTGTATCTTCGAAAGCAGTATTAAGCCTACAGTACATACGGAAAACATACATACATACATACATACATACATACATACATACATACATACATACATACATACATACATACAGAAAACCTGCTATGCGACGTGAAAGACAAAATATCAGAAGTAGAACTGCTACAAGCGACATACGACAGAGAGGAGTGGAAGTCCATGGTCGCCAACGTTGTAAAACAAGGCACCTAAAGAAGAAGACATACGAAGGGTCTATTAGTGCATGATAATAAGTATGTTGCAAAAGACTAATTATTAGAACAGTTTGACAGGCGTTGTGATGAAATGTCGAGAAGGACAAGAATCACATTCGATTTTTTCGGCATAAAATGGTCCAACAAAACATCGTGATCATTGCGATGAGACTGTGGGTTCAGATGAATACGTACAGAATGAGCCGATGTGACGGATAATGAGATATTTTATTTTTGTGTGCATCCTAACAGACTATTATAGAAATTGTGATGGGAGATTTATGCTAGGATTATATGCACCGTACAGTTACGGGTAAATGCGGTAACGTCAAGCATCTGGTTATGCAAATAATTTCCAATGGCAGCTGTAAGTATACAAAACGAAGGTTTTGCGTGACAGTCTAAAGGAAGAATGATAAAAATACAAAAGAATAAAGTCATAGGCGCATATACGGGGGCAGAGGGGCACCTACCCCGAACTCACCCTCCTCAAAATTGCGTTTATTAATTAATTTCTCATTGTGGCGATCGTGAAGCCGAAATGTTATTTAAAAAGCCACTGAAACTGAATTACTGGATTCGCCCATAAAAATGAATCGTGCACATTTTACCGTCTCCTTTGAAAGAAGAGACTTTCTAACTGGAAAGCGAATAATCGAGTACGAAGCTTAGCGGATGAAAGGAACGCCTTTCTTCTGCAATGGACGCTAATTTCCTGACACCACTCCATCGTGTAGCAATTCTCTTGCATTGAATTCTGTCCACTGCACTTTGCTGTTGTCCCGCGTGCACCTTGTACTGGGCATGATTGAAATGGCTTCTTGTTGCCTTATCCGACGGTTTGCACTTCCTATTTCATCACGACACACGATTTTCTTGCGAATTGTGGTTTCGTATGCAGGTGAAGTGAAGGTCGCACAGGTAAACTGCGCGTGCGACTCGCTTTGTGTCAAGCCACGCACTTCTGCTGTCAACTAGTCATGGATATGGTGTCACTCATTCTATACATTTGATATATACTAAAAGAAGCTATACTTTGAATCAGCACTCAGCAGTGACGTAACACATTGAGCATTAGGCCTACCATCGGATATAACCTACCGCTTCGCAAAGACGGCCATCGCGAGAAGAACATCTTAGACTATACACGCAGTATCAGTATAATTTTGAACATACTGGTATCAGTGCACTATTTTTGGATACACAGAAGTTTGACAAGTATATCAGATTCTCTAAATTTTAGAGATATAAATAAAGAGGATATAAATAAACAGGATATAAATAAAATAGACCAATGGCAGAAATTTAACGAGACAGCACATGCACAATGATAATTACTATCGGAATCACTGCTACACTGTATGGCTGCAGTGGTGATGATGGCATCAACTGCAAGGCTTTTGAGATGCGATGAAACAGCAGCAGCGGCCTAAATTAAAGGAAAATTCCAACGGATTTGCTTCTGGAATATAATCAAAGTGCAGTACGGTTCAGTAAACAACACCTACGTCAGAGGCAAAGACCGACATTAACCAAGTCCTAAGGAAACCTATTGGATTGAGCCTCAGTCTGTCCATATAAAGGGCCGTCCGTAAAGTACGTCATGATATCTTTACAGTTTTTGCCCTCCCTTTGTCACCAGTGATGGGTAATTCAATTTCTAATTCTAATTAATTAGCTAATGAATTAGCTATCTGTCTAATTCTAATTCTAATCAATTACTTCCAAAATATTGCTAATTCTAATTCTAATGACTAGCTTGCTAATTGTAATTGAAAAAAACAATTAGTTGCCTAATTAGCACACTTGCTTGTGTCACGTGCTTTGGAACCACGATTCAAACTCAAGTGGATAGAGAGTGCTGAGGAAGGATATTTTGTTCAAGGACAAATTAAACATCAAGTAAATTCAGTTTCAAAGCAGATAAACAATACACCTTTGACACCAGCTATGGACAATGACAAATCAGTCACACCTCAAATTAAGTCCCACAACGATCTATTTGGATATATGGAAGAAACTTTGCTGGCGTCAACAGAAACTGAAGAGCTCCAAAGTTACATATACTCCAAACCAATATGAACACTAATTGTATTTCTTTTTGGGAGGACCATAAATTGAACTTTCCCTGTTTATACCAGCTACATTTGCAGCATCATATTGTACCGGCCACATCTGCTGCTATTGAAAGATCATTTAGTGCAGTGGATTTATTCTTAATGATAGGAGAAAATGAAATCGACTAGATAATACTTTGTTTGAGTCACTTTTACTTGCAAAATGCAATTCTGATATAATCTAGATTACGGAGGATGACATTAATTTTCGCCATTACATTAAAATGCATCGCAATTTTTATCACTGCACTTCCAATTGCTAATTCTAATTGAATTAGAAAGTATCTAATTCTAATTCTAATTAATTGGTTATGAAATTTTGCTAATTCTAATTCTAATTGTAATTGTAAAATTTCAACTAATTCTAATTCTAATTAATTAGATAAAAAAGGGCAATTACCCATCACTATTTGTCACAATTTGTCACAAATCTCAGACTACCCCTTTCAAGTACGTCACAAATCTCGGACTCTCCCATTTAAAGCGTCGTCCATAAATTACATCGCGCAATATTTTTTGACAGTTTTAACCCATCCCCTTGTCACAATCCGTAACACCCCGTCTATAGTACTTCCGGAAATGATGGCGAATGTAATTGAGATTTAAAATTCCATGTAAATACCATCATACAATTACTAAGCACCAGTGATATCTTCTGTTAGCATACATCCATCAGAAGAGAAAGTAAAATATCACCGCGTATATTTTTAAGGATTCATAAATTCATATGCATGAAAAGTGTCATGCTCACGTGCATGCATGCGATCTTTACGGGTTACCCCCTCCCCTGTCACAAATAGTCGCACTTTCTTAGACCCCCTCAGAGCGTGGCGTACATGCTATTATACGAGTCCAAGTAAATAGAGTTTTACTGTACCGCTAAAGTTAGTATCACTGGCATGGCAAGTGATCGAGGAAGCAGTTTATAAAATCGATAGCAATAGTTTTGATCGGAATAAGATATAAGTTTACTTTATCTTAGATGAAAACTGTATATATGTTATAATGACATCTGTCAGAGTTGTCCATGGGTTGGGTTAACTCATGGGTTGGGTTGGGTTGGGTCCAGATTTTGAAAAAAATAATGGGTTGGGTTGGGTTTCGTGAGACTGTAGGCTACCTGTCAACCACGTGAAATATAGGTTTTCTGTTTACTGTTTTGATAGATTCTTATATTATGTCATATGATTGCATGCGCTATGGCGCCGTGTAGGTTGGTCTAGATTCCATCGTAAACAGCGCATTCAATAGTATGTACACAGTGGACCATGGTAATTCAGATTGAGCAAATCGCGTGAACTTCTGTTATTGACTCTGAGCACGTTCCTTGGACCGGTTACGGCTGATTGGCAATAGAATAATAGTAAAATCTTTTCGTGGAATTTGAGAATTTTAATGTAATAATAATGATTGATAATGTAATTCAGTACATTATACACTCTAAAATGGCAATGGCAAGTGATGTTGAACATACAGGATTGCTGCAGCAGTAAGTCTAAACACTTCCTTTGTACGCTTGAATTAAGTTCATTTTTGAAAATTTTGGTTACCAGAAAAATTGAACGTTGGGTATTTATACCAGACATCGATTTGAATATATGTATATTTTAAAAATGGCGATTGTACTTCACGTTTTCGTCGGGTCGGGTCGCGATGGGTTGGGTTCGCAGACAGAAATTTTGTGGGTTGGGAAGTTGGTGGGTTGGGTTTGGGTTCAAAAAACCGACCCATGGGTAACTTTGACATATGTATTCATTTTTGAGTTGGAAGTAATAAACTTTACTTTACTATAATATAATTTTGTAAAAGGAGCTATAACTGACGAAAACAGAGTTTACGGACAGACATTGGGAATTAGTGACTGAGACTAAGTAAAACCTATATACGTACAATCGAACTAAAGATCAACACCGCACTTTCATACAAGAGTTACAGTACGTCATCGTTATAGATCGATCCACTATCTGAACTAAGCATCGGTGTAGTCACCGGGGGAGGGAGGGCTAATCGGACTGGGACTCGTCGTGGAATTCGCGCGAAAACCCGTTGAGTAGTTGGGGAGGGGGTAACAAGGACTGTTTTACGAAAAAATTATCACTGCACTAAACTCAGAAAATTTGCGGACATCCGCGCAAAAACAAGCAAAGAAAGGTCGTCCGGAAAATTTATCACTGAGATTGAAGTGCTTCACATGACGACGATTTTTATTTGCTCGTCAGGCCCTTTTTTCTATCCAAAAATGTGCTCCTATTTCCCATTCATTCCGGAATCCTGGTTACGCCACCGCTGCAACTAAGACGCCTGTTATCTGTTCTTTCGTGTCTCTTGTTCTCAGGTTCTCATAAACGCCGTCGTGTTCGCGGCGGCTCCGCCGACCGTCGAAAGGCAGATGCCGACGTCCGGCGAGGCTTACATCGAACTCGTCTGCCGCGTTTCCCTGTCCGGGTTCATGACGTCACTGTCCTACAACGTCCTGTTGGTCGTCGTCTGCACGTACTACGCGTTCAAGACGCGCTCCCTGCCGGACAACTTCAACGAGTCGCGTTACGTCACCTTCTGCGTCTACACGACGCTAGTCATCTGGCTCGTCTTCATTCCGTCCTACTTCACGACGCTCCGCGCCTACCAGCAGACGGTCGTCGTGTCGTCTGCTCTCCTGCTCAACGCAACCGTCACCCTGCTCTGCCTCTTCACGCCGAAGATCTACGCCCTGTACTGCGGCGGCGGCGGCGGCGGCGGCGGCGTCGGTAGGGGGCACTCGGCCGCCACCCCAGCCGCCACCGCCGCCCCAAGCGCAGGGGCTTCCGCAGGGTTCAAGTACAACACGGACGCTACCGCCTCCGCCCAGACGAGGCTGAGCGATGCCGCCGCCGCCCCGGGTTCGACGAACGGGGTTCGAGGAGAGTTCCAACGTATGCTGATCAGTAGATCGCGTGACCACAGCGACCGCAAGCGCGTCTTTTCGACGGCGACCCATACCTAAGACGTTTAAAGAGGTATAGTCTATGATCACGGGCATCGACAGAGCGAAAAGGATGTCAAATTCTATGTCTTTCTAAGATAAACATGTATAGAAGAAACGCAAATGGGAATGCAATTTCGAAGCCCCATTTGTTCAAAGTGTAACCTAGGCGACGAAGTAGCGCAAATGATAAGCAGATTTCTATGTGACTTACAATAATGATCTTTCTCGGTTATGCTGTTTTCTATCTAACGTGATACGACTTATACGAAAAAAGCCACGCAAGAGCGCTAATAAAAATGACACATGTGCGAAGGACCGAAGACCTTTGCACGATAAAAGAACACTGATGTCATTGAAAGACCATACAGTACCTGGTGTGAAAGAAGCATTGACGATTTTTTACGACCCATAATCCGTTGAGCCATCAATTAGTGATGACTCATTTGACCCATAGTGCATTGACCCATTGACCATCTAACGGCTGTCCATTAATTTCATGGCTGTTCATGGCTGTCCATTAATCACGTCAACAGATTTGGGGAGAGGGTTTGAAAAAAATTGACCGTTGTTGACAAAGGGAGGGGGTCAAGAGAAGTTGACGTCAACAATTTCATTTTTTTGCAAACGATAAAAAGTAGGAAATTTCATGAAAAACTATTTATTACAACGGAAAATAGCCTGACAAGCAAAAAAGGTCATCACCACTACACGTACTATGACACTTGATGAACAAAAGAAAGGGGAAAAGGTCTCATAGCTGCAAAAACAATAAAATTGTAAACTTTTTATGGGGACCGGTCACTGGTCTTAGTGGGAGGTCAAAAGTTTTTGACATAATTACAGGGGGTCACTGCCAAAAATTGTTGACATAATCAATGGACAGCCTCTTAAAATTCTAAACAGCTCTGTTTTACAGACATGGATATGGGTTCGTTCTTAAAACCCAACCCCTCATGACTCAGAACCAACCCAACCCAACCCACGTTACAATTTCTTAAACCATGACTTATTTTATTTTCTTAGCCAACCCAACCCACCATAAACATGGACATCTCTGACCCAACCCAATCCATGATTGGACCCAACCCATGTCGTCCATGTTTGCTATTTCATTATGATTGTGAGGTCCCCTTATCACACACACCCTTGAAATAATCCAGCGTCACGGTCGCCTGGCAGTTAGCCAGCATCCAGGTTTATCAGAATTTCACCAACTCAATACATGCCTGTGTTTACCTTTATCAGCTTTCACATCATCCATCATGATTAAAACGTCATCATCTATATCATTGGTCGTGAAAGCAAGCCAAAACCAAGAAGTCCGTCAACCATTGGATAAAGAAGCTCTAGTAAGTAAGTAAGTAAGTACACATTCACTGCAAACTATGGAACTGTCGCGGTAGAACAAATTACGCACGCTCATAGTGCAGTAAAGTACATAAAGTATACAGGATTATAAGTCTTTAAAGCAGCAATACAATTTGAATGCGGGCAGCTAGCTTGCCGCGGTGTCTGAGGCAGTTTAGACTTTACGCACATTTCAGAAGAATCCTTAGCTACCGAAAGTGTTAGGCCTACGACCATACGGACCATTGCTGTTCACAGTGGCGGTTCCAGAATTTCTTGGTGGGGGATGAAATGAATTCAAAGATGATATGAATTCAAAGAAGTTGGCGGGGGGATGAAAATAGGAGGGAAAATCAATAAAATTTTCCGGAAAAGGCTGACAAATGGGAAATTCCCCTAAATTTATTACACTTTACCGGAAAAAATAGGTTGACAGGCAAAAAAGGTCATCCGCAGTTTTCCCGTATAGTTTTACTAGGCTTTTACCCAAAATAGGTTTCACAAACAAAATAAGAACGGTGGGGGATGCATCCCCACTCATCCCCCACGTGGAGCCGCCACATCGCATGGCTGTGCATTGTGCAAGAGGCACAGAAGTCCGACACTGCGCTATACAAAAAGCTGCAATTAGGGATGCGTATTGCGTAAATCTGCGGTCGAGACTATGTAGGACTATATTCTGGACGGCGTAATGCTCGGCCGTGGACGTTGTAAGTGCTGGTCGCGTCGTCTACTCTAAGATTTACGGTTGCATGGCGTAATTACGGCGATACGTCAAACGACGCACTGAGGCGAAGATTGTAAGACTGCCTTTGCTAAGAAAGAGAAGAACCGCGGTTTCCATCGATTACTCCATCTCTCTTTCCTTTGACGGTGAAACCAACGGAATAATATTATTGATCGCGAACCAAATTTAATTTCAAGATATATTTTCCGGACGAAAATAGCCCAAGGCATTTCTATCCATCAGTATGCTATATATATATATATATATATATATATATATATATATATATATATATATATATAAATATATATATAAAGACAAATTTTTTTTTCTCCATATCTCTCTCTAACTCTTTTTTTTCCTTTCCTTCCTTCTCTTTCTCTCTTTCCTTCTATTTCTCGTTTTCTTTCTCTCCTCTCTCTCTCTTCTCTATTTCTCAGCGAGGCAGATTTTTTAACAGAAATTTAATTCTTTTTCTCCTGCCTCTCCTTTTAGCAGCATCTCACTGTCAATGTAAATCCCTTGCTGTAGGCATATACCCAATAATTTATATTTGAATAATTAACATTTGGATTTTATGACTTTAAATTTCTTTTTATTTTGTTGCTCGTTATTCGATATAGATAAACGAATTTGATTTTGATTCGATGAGAGTCTGTTTTATATTCCTATTTTATCCGTCGCCCTTTTGCACTTGAATGTCGAGCATATAGCAGTGGCTGAACGAATTCGCTCAAGGACCATATACACTTCAGACGGAAACGGAAATGTCTAAAAACGCTGGAAGATAATTATGTTTGCAGCATTGTTAGTACGACTTCAAGCCATTCGGTTCTTCGTTAATTAGAGCTCTAAATACCTTCCTTCAAATCTCGAGCATTACTTTATTGAAGATTATATCCGCAGAAGCATCAGTTGTACTTAACACGCGCCCAGAGATACAGTAAACGAGACTTTGAAAACGAACTGAATTGAAGCAGACAAGTTGACGCGACTTATAGTCGATAGGTTGATGCCCTCTGGCCGATAATGACGACGCTGTATTTAAAGACACCGACAGCTGTTTAAAAGAAGAAGAAAATGGCTGCGTTATTTATGTGCGCAAAGAATTGTCACGAAAAAGACCTAGAAAAACGAACGCGCCTCGATTTTGACTGCATGCCACACAATGTGTGAGAATTAATGTGCGGTTCTGGCGACGCCCATTTTCATTACGTTCTAATAAGAACCATTCATTTTCGACGAAGAAGGGGAAGAAGAATGCATGAAATAAAGACGCAAATAACATTAAGCAACATTCAGAAAGAAGCTGAAAACTCAGTAACGTGACTATAAGATGGAAACATATCTCAGATTTGTATATTTTAAAGCACATATAGGTGTGCATTGTGTCTGCTTATAGACGTGTCCGTATCAAAAACGATGAGCGTGTATGCGTGTGTGTGTTTGTGTTGAAGGGGGGGTTCTCCTTTCTCAACCAGGGCTTGCCAACATAGGCCCTATACGTGATTATGAGTAACCTTATACATATTACACATGACACGTATTATAGTTCAGCGGTTCTCAAACATTTTAGGATTTCTTGCGTGGTTGTCTCTTAGAAATTTTTGTGATAAATCGGGGGACCTTATAAAATTTGAATTTTAAATTAACTAATTAACACATTGGTTACTTGTTTTGTCAATCAATTAATTATCTAATGAGAAAATTGCAAATCTTAGTCAACAAATTTAAATTCAAATGGAATCAGCACTTTAGAGCCTTCAGTGTTTTTGTGTTCTGAGGCGTTGGTGAGAATCTCACCGTGAGATATCTTGAGAAAGTAATCTTTTACGGTCCCCTGAAACCGCTTGGCAACCACCTATGGAACCGCGGACCTCTGTTTGAGAATCACTGTTATAATAGGATAACCAGCTGTAGAGTATAATCCACTTTAGAATGACCATCGATTGATGCCCAGTGCATTAAAAACACGGCGCTATAGAAGTTTCTATGCTACGTTATGAAATTACTTGCGGATTCATTCGCCAGATGGAACCGATAACATTCTAATTCGTTATACGGTGGGACAAAAGCGCTGAACCAGACATGGGCATGGGTTGGGTAGGCCATCACCCATTTCCATGTTTATGGTGGCTACGTTGGGTCAGTAAATAAGTCATGTCTTAATTAAGAAAATGTAATGTATTACGTTGGGTTGGGTCAAGTAGGCCTAATCCTATTGCACTTGTGGATTGGGTCTGATTAATGACGGGTTGGGTTTTTTAAAATGGACCTATGTCCATGTCTGCGCTGAACTCAAAATGTCCTTAACAAGTCTTGGGCCATTGCAAGACGTACGGAAAGTGACAATCTCGCAGTCGCACGGCCGTCAAATTTGAGTTGAGAAAATCAAATATGATCTAAGCTTTTCTAATTTTCTAAGAGATAGTTTCGTTAATTGCGGCGAATTCAAACACTAAATTTTCCTTTCATGTCGACCAAATTGATATTCAAAGACCCTACTTCGTTTCGTTTGCCTAGAGAGTTATTTATTATTATTATTATTATTATTATTATTATTATTATTATTATTATTATTATTATTATTAAGAGCATTTCTAGAGCGCAAATATACGCAAAGCAGCAAATGCGCTGTTAGTTAGTGCGTTAGTTCAACGGTTAGCCTAAAAAGCTTGAATCGATGCGAAATTACTTAGCTTCTACACACAGAGAGATTCATTGCAGTGACACTCAACACGCGATGTGTTCCCACACCGCGGTGGTGGTCATGTTGTTTGCGGTGCCCTTGTAACCTGCCCCGAGGCAACGAATCCAGCGTTCTTAGCCCCGGGCGATTGCCGTTGCTGTGGGGTCTCTGCGGGGTAAGATAGCTGGGCGAGGGGTGGCCATGGGTTGGCGATGTAGCTAGTGCCACGTGGTCAGAAGCAGACTTCTCGACTTTAACTCCGCCATGGACACCTATACAAAAACAACGAAAACGGCGTTGACTCGTCTGCGCGATTTGAACAATTGCATTCTAGATAATGAAGAGAACTTGAAAAAGACTCATGGATGCACCTCTGCTACGGAGAAAAAATAGACTGAACAACGAAGATATAACCAGAGAGAGAGAGAGAGAGAGAGAGGTGGGAGAGAGAGAGGGAGAGAGGGAGCGAGATGGTGGTGAGGGGGAGAGAGGAGAGAGAAAGAGAAGAGAAAGAGAGATAAATGTGGAAACCAGAGAAACGAAGAAAGAGAGTTGGACAGAAATTCTGACAAAAATTCTTAGTATTATATATATATATATATATATATATGTGTGTGTGTGTGTGTGTGTGTGGCTGTGTGTGTGGCTGTGTGTGTGGCTGTGTGTGTGCGGGTGTATGTGTGTCTGGAAAAGAGGAAATGCTTAGCACTGTATATATATATGCGTAATTTGAAATTGGGGCTTCATTTTTCACGAATATGATCTGATAGTGTCATAGTTCATCTTCTATTCTTTGTACTTATATAGGAAATTCTAACTTATAAGGTCGCCAAGATCATCTAATTTTGAACGAATTCGAGACAGTCTAACTCAAGAGGGGGCAGTCACCCCTCTAACTGCAACGACCTTCAGTATTCCGATATAAGTGGGGGAGAGGAAGCTTTCAGCGCAAGGTTTCCGTTTGGAACCATGGCAACGTCCCTCTACCGACCGCAGCGGCAATCAGTCATCTTCAGAAACGCGACAATATATAAGTCTATGGATAAACAGCACGGCTTAGTAGTAGGCCTATAGTGGAGCAACGTTGCAATGCCCTATTTATATATCGCTGTTTAGGCGAGCTAGATAATATACAGATTGGTCTAGAGATGTCCATGGGCGGGATTGACCCATGGGTTGGGTTGGATTGAGTTGGGTCAGACTTTACCATATTTATTTACTATATTTATGGTGGATTGGGTCAGTAAATAAGTCATGGTTTAAGAAATTTCAATGTATTACCGTGGGTTGTGTTGGGTCGAGTAGCTCTATTTCCGGCATGGGTGCGGTTGGGTTGAAGATTTGATGGGTTGGTTGGGTTGGGTTTTAAAAAAATGGACCCATGGACATCTCTGGATTGGCCTTCAAAACCAAACACGCGTCATGTTGTCTGAATGCTCTATTCCTTAATGAAGCATTCGTGTTGCTTGCTATTCAAAAATCATTGTCCTTAGTATAGTTACCTGTGCATCAGGAGGAAACTTTATGTTGTCAAAATAACTGCATTAAAGTAGCGCTAAAAGTTTACTATGCATCGCCGTTTGCGGTCCAATGTTGGGACACTATGGAGTAAAAGGCGCTACTTAAGATGCCGAGGTGTTGGGTATTCCGGAAATTTGAGGGGCTTAGTAGTGATGATGTGGGAAATAAATCGTACGACTTTTGTTGCTCTTTGCGCTTTGGCGCGATAGACTGCAGCCAGTCTGTTGGTTCAAACAGCAGCAATTCCGCGCTTGCTGCTCCTGCAGCATCTTTAAATATTATGTTGTGAGATCAGGAGACAGTTATTGTGCTATTATACGAGAAGTCACAATAATTAATAAGACCAGGTTTTGAACATTTTACTGCCAAAATGTATTTGTAAAGACTCTGGCATTTTCTCGATGAGCAAAATTCTGGCTGTGCGACAGGGGCTTATAGCGACGGGGAGGGAGGGGTAAAAATCAGACAACATTAAAAATTTTCATGTGTTTTTTAAGATTTTCAAAGTTTTTCAAGATTTATACCCCCAAATCACATTATACCCCCTCCCAATCTAATTCCTAGCTACACCCCTGATGTGCGATCAGTTATCGTTTGGTCGTTTTAATGCATGTTTAGAAGGCATTAGTCGGCGTGAAAACCATTATAATAATTCTCAACATTTAATAGCCCAGTATTCCTAGATAACTTTTGACTCCATCTAATGTTTCAGCTGTTACTGCCTTCCTCACCCAAATTACTCAGAGTCGTAGCTAGGTGGCGAGGGAGGAAAAAGCTGCCCCGGGCGCCGTCTTGGGAGGGGGAGCGCCTGAAACCATGGTTGATTTTATTCACGACGGCATTGTCAGTATGACAAGGAAAAAGGTAATTCTGCACACTACTTCCTTAATTCTTTCATCACCATTTTACCCCTTTACTCCTGCGACGCGTCGTGAACAGTCTGATAATCAAAAATGTTCATCACTGGTTTTTAAACTTGTAGAGGCCAACAATTAATTTGTACGTCGTAAAAAGTCTGGTGAGCAAAAAAAGGAGGCGAAAATTTATACCTTGCCCCGGGCGCCGAATACTCTAGCTACGGCTCTAAAATTACTCCATAAAATTCACTACCATAGCACTGTAAAAAATTTCCCTTGATCCCACCCGTTTCACGTATAATTTATTGATTCATTGCTTCGAATCGATCTGTCTTAAATTCCACTGATTTGCAAAACTCCGGATAGTAGGCCTATAGGCTAATTATATGACTTAGAAATGGTCGCCACAGTTCTCCAGATCAAGTCTACACAAAAACAGATGTTGCAAGTTGGGGGATGATTGACAGGGCAGTGGGCGGAGCAATGATTAACGCCGAATGATATAAGACGGAAGGTGCCTGGTCGGATGCCTCGGCAGACGGTGATGCGGCTTCCAAAGGCGCGCGGTAGACGCCGCACTCGGCATCTCGTCCGCGTTCTGTCGTCTGCTCATTCGAGCGCGTCGCGTTCGACGAACGTCGGGATGTAGACTGCCACCGGAAGTGACGTCACCGACGATCGCCGTTTCCGTTTTCCGTATTAGTCGCGAGTTTCTCGCAGCCCGTCGATATCACACAGAGATAACTTCTGTCTGTTTGTCGCGTGTTTTTCTCGGGCTAAGTTAAGCGTAGTTTTTTGACTGGTAATTGCCAATTACCAACAATCAATTGACTGGTGGTGACAATTGTCAGAGGAAGAGGACATCGGGTCAGAGGTCAGTGAAGGTCACGGCTGAGGTCACTGACCGACACGATGGCGTTTGCTGTTGTCGCTTTGACTCTAACGTTGATCTGGCTTCATGTACTGGGTAAGTTCTGCTTCTAATTCTTCGAAGAATCCTTTTTCGGTCATTAACCTACCTGAGCACCTCATCACTGGAAGGTCTCACAAGAGTTTCTATTGTTTCAATAATTATCGGTTTTGCTGCCCGTAAGTTCCAAATACAGTTGTTGATTATAATTATTACGCCATATAAGTGATACTGAAATAACTAAAAACCGTGCTGTCTAATGTTGAAAAGCATCATTGCAGTAGTGTAAGTGTATAATGTTTGCATAGTAACAGTAACCAGTAAAATAAGTAAAGGCCTCCTTGGTGGATGGCAATCTAATTATAGGTCTATATAGACCTATATTGCGCTTGGCTCTTGAGGTTTAAAGACTTAGACATAACAGTCATCGCAGATATGGCCAAGTTTTAATTTCAATGGAAATACATCTTTGCTGTGTGTGTGGCCTGCGGTGGATAATAATAATTAAAGTTCATAGCTTGAAAACCTAGAATCATTTAAGGCTGCATGCAACCTGTCGAATATCTCAGAGACACTACTGAAAGGATAACGGTCCAAGATGAGAGCTCTAAAGTTTCAGCTGAACTGTTTCTAAGTCACGCAAAGGGTCAATTGAACGTAAAAATAAAGGGAAACGGGATTCTAAAGTGAAAATAGACGTCTGCTGCTCTTATTTTTCGATCTCATCGAATCGATTGTTTGATTCCGTGATCTTTTTTCAGAGGCGTAGCGAGGGTATCCGGCACCCGGGGCAAAGTATACCGTTGGCGCCCCCAGCACTGCTGCTGACGAGCAAAAAAACGTCGTCGCACATGTTTCTTCTTTTTTATTATGCATTTCACTCACCCAAATACCCAATTTTGGCGCCCCCACCTCGGCGCCCGGGGGCATATGCCTCCTGCCCCTCCCTACGCATCTGTCTCTTTTTGACGCCTTTTTGAGGGGACACAAAAGTCGCATTAAAGAGTTCATTCTGCAGTTCTAAATCAGGAAGAGGGGGTGGGGTAGGAGGGAAGAGGAAGGAGGTGAGGGTGAGGTGGAAGTCAGGAGGGAACTTTGCTGTCTTCACCTTCGTGACCGATTTTCATCGCATGATCGATTATTCATTCCATCGATTCTTGTGATCGATCGATCGATCGACCTGCCGCTTTCTTACTTATTAAGCCAATCGGTGATTGAATGATCGATTGATTGATCGATCGATGGATCGATTGATTGATAGATCGATTGATCTGTTGGATTGAAATTCTTTCGTTCAAGAGACAAAAACTTTTCGAAAGATAAGCTATATAGCTTAATGATAGCGTATTTTGGTAGTGAGATAGGAATCGCTCAAACAAAAGAGCTGATGAAGAAAATACTAACACAACGTAAAACTATACCAATCAATCATAATCACTCAATCAGTGTAGATGTTTCTTATGAATACTGAGTCAATAAATTCAATATGATTGGTAGCTATAATTATGAAACCTGTATCTACATTATAGCTTTTCACCCATGACGATGTCATTGATTCTGTCTTTGAAATTATTTCTAACTGTTGCCAAGGTGTTCATTAGTGGCAAATAAATCGTGGACAATATCAAGCCGATGCTTATACTGAACAAAAGTAAAGATGGCTTTTCGTGTAATGCAGGCGATATTTAAAACGCTGACGGTTAGAATAGCAGCGAAGAACTGCAGATTCAACCGCGGTATTGCAGGCATAATATTCTCTTGCGGTTGGTATAGAGTAAATGCGTCTATGAAGAAGAAGAATATACAGTAGTCGTAATGTTCGGAGAAATTTACTTGCTAGTATAAATCTTCGTTGTACACTGCTTGTCATGTTCCAATCAGCTGAAACTAATCGACATTTGATTATTAGCCAGACATGTCAGTTTTGTTATATTTACAGTATACAAGGAGTTGTATTAATTCCTTAACAATTTAACTATTTCCTATAGAAATAGGAAACTAGCATTTAGCGATTCCATCATCATCTACAAAAAAAGAACAGAACAGTGTATTAATTTAACAAAACTAGCATTTAGCGGATGCCACCCACCCACCCATTATCCGCCCCCCTACTCCACCAACAACTGACCGTATGCCCCCATATGCTGCCCGACTCGACCAGTAGGCTACTTGCAATTCCATTTAGAATCGCACGAACCAGGATCAGACTGCAAGAAAAAGGTGACGCGGGACAGTTGAAACTAAAGAACCTACCTGATACCTAAGTCTACCTGACTTAACGTTTTAAACTATAATGTGGAGAGGAGTAAAATATAAAATAAAATAAGCTTATACTATAAACCTTGAAGTTCTGGAACCTAACTTCCAACGCAAAATAGGCGCTTTATATAGAGCCGTGAGATCTATATTAAGCATTTCATAGGCATATACATCGGCTGGCGAGAATAACAGCATTATAGGGTTGGTTCTGCTTATATTTAATAGGCCTATTGTTTTCGCTGCTGATTAGGTTAGGATTAGGATTAGGATAATGATTAGGACAAAGTTACGTCGTGAAGAGTCGTAACCAAAAAAATCAAACGTGATCACAATAGGCATCACGTGATATTCCAACTGTTACGTTCGTTGCCTAGCAACAGTATTTAGGACAAAGAGGTCACGGAGGCCTAAATGTCGGACATACGTGGGCGTGGCCAGATTCTACGATTCGAATCCGGTCAATAAAACTTTCGGGAATTATAATTATGCAACATTTCACTTCACGAGTCACGACCACTCCAATTCAAAGTCCCCCCAGATATAAGTCTATTTAATTATTGTAATATAAATTATCACATATAAATCCATGTAATTAATATAAATCTAAAAATGTAAACCTAACAACTGTCTCTAAAACGAGAATAATAGCAACGCATGGGAGAAATTCCATCACAGGCTCACAGCTCGCTTTCCTGTAAGCAATAGCATTCCATAATTTGTAATAGTTTTTCGTGTTTGTGTAGATAGACAGTATGTCCAAGCGGGACAATTTAAGTTAATTCGCCATCTAATAAGAGACTGAGAAAGCATCAAAGTTTCTGTAAAATCGAGATTTTACATTGATATAGAGCAGAGCAATTTGTTTGGTTTGACTGTTTTCGACTGGTTTGAGCCATCGAAGCATTCTTCTTTTCTCTTCACCAAGAGATGTTTTTCTGTCTCAAGTCGAATGGCTTGATTGACTCTACATTCTAGTTTATCTAGCGCCGGTTAATTTCAGTGTAGGCCTAATTATTGCCACCAGTCAATCGATTACTCGGACAACGAGAGGAACAGCAAAAGGTTACATGGCAGCTATCGGTAAATTGGAACTGACCGATGATGGATCGAGAGAGTATGGATGCCCACGTGATTACCCCTCCCCAGTTTAGTGCCAGTGTACGTTTCAACCAACGTTTGATATTACGGTTGACACTATATGAGTATCCAGAACAATCTCTATGGTCACTGATGTATGCCCACCAGCAAGAAATCTGCTTCTGCCATTGGCGTCTATTAATAGACAACAATGGTTTCTATGGTTTCTGCCCACCAGTGGGCGGAGCAACCGGACCTTGTTGGTAAACACTGGATACCCCTATAACGTTATCACAAACAACGCGTTTCATAATAAAAAATATCTATAGAGCCAATAAGAAAATCTCCGATTTTTCGTTACTAAAAACAATACCCTTGTCCGCCTCTCGCTCTGGGGCATATATAGGCTGCAGAATGTCGGTTGACAGCCGTACCTCCCACCCCGTAAAAACTTACCCATTGTCAGATGTACCCACAGCGATCCAAATCACTGAAGAATTTGTCACGTAAGAATTCTTTTCAATACTTTCCGTGCAGTAAAATTTTCATTCGAGGAAACACCTTTTTTTACTGTCGAGGCTCGAGGCTCTGTTTTGCAGAAACCACCCTTCGATTGCCTTAGACATGATGGAAGAGCATGAACACGAATCGCCCAGGGCTACACTTCTTCTGTACGTTTAACGGATTTAAGGTCAGATGTTAGAACCTTTGCGCCAACTGTTGACGCAAGCTATATATACGACATCCGAGCTTTTGCCTTGAGCAGTGCGTTCCAACAGCCAGATAACAATGGATGATATAGATAATAGGGCGGTATACGTTATCGCCAGATCACACGTCAGCTACTGTATGATTAAATAAGAGTTTAATTTAAAGAGAATCGAAATTAGACACGCCCGAAGCTACAAATTAAGCGGAAATACCTTGCTACTGTATGGTCAAATACTGTATACAGCGAAGCAGAATCTTCGCGTAAATTCTGCGCCTGCGAAATAATAATTTGACTATTTGTTTTGTTGGTTTCCTGCTATAAAAAGAAAAGGATAAACAATTAAAACCAGAAAGCGGCAAATTAGCCTATATTTAATCGACAGTTCAGCAATATCAGTGGTAGTAGTGGTGGCTGTGGTGGTGGTGGTGGTGGTGGTGGTGGTGGTAGTAGTAGTAGTAGTAGTAGTAGTAGTAGTAGTAGTAGTAGTAGTAGTAGTAGTAGTAGTAGTGGTGGTAGTAGTAGTAGTAGTAGTAGTAGTAGTAGTAGTAGTAGTAGTAGTAGTAGTAGTAGTAGTAGTAGTAGTAGTAGTAGTAGTAGTAGTAGTAGTAGTAGTAGTAGTAGTAGTAGGCCTAGTAGTGACAGTAACAGTAGTATATAGCAGTATATAAGATATTATAGTATTATATTGAAATGCCGAGAATTGCAGGAACACTATTTTTGCTGTGTATAATCTATAATTTGTCTGCTATTGCATATTACATAAGAAATACATTTGGACGCACGGGGATAATTATAATGAAGGCTCACGGTTTGAACTGCTCGTTTCGATTGATTGATTCGTTTCTTTGACATTCGCCATTCGTTGAAACTGTGACAATATCAGTCAGGCCCGTCGGAACTGGGGGTGCAAGGGTGCAGCTACACCCCTGGAAAAACTTAGAGGGTCACTGCACCCCTAGATGGCAAAAGCCCTGTGGCCGCAGTTCACCCTCTTGCGTCGGATCCATAAGGAAGAACAGCTAAACACATAGCAATTAACCAAATGTTCAAAAAATGCATCACCTGCTAGAAATTCGTTCCGACAGGTCTGATTTCAGTTGAAGGAAAACCCACTCATTGTATTTTCTTCCCATCGTATCTTCTTTCTGGTCTGTTTTCTGTTTCTACGAAATGCATGCGCTATAGGTTAATAATTATCTATGTCATAGGACACCGCCAAAATGACTTTCTATGAAATTTTGCACCACTGACCTTTAAATTCCATCTACAAAAGCCACCATTAGGCCTATGTAGATATTGTCTTTCACGCGAGAAAGCCAAGTTACGAAGAAGACATCACTTGCACAGAACGTCAGAATTCAGTTTCCATCAAAGGCATTCGCGTTGATTAGGGTGAGAGTCTTGTCTGATCTGCAAAGGTTGGTCTCATAAGAAATTCATGCACATCAATGTCAGGCTGCAATCTGCTTGAATCATATATAGGCCTAGTAGAAAGTATATGACCTGAAGTTTTAAGTTCTAAGGCACACCTTCTATTGTACTGAACCTGTACCAATGAATAGAGTAAAAACAAAATGTCACGTTTGTACTATGTATCATGTACTGTATTCATAGATCTAACAAACTTGGTTGATATATGAAAATTAAAAAGAAATCTGCCTAATTTAAAAACGAAATTAAACTACACACAATGGATCGATAATCAGTGACGTCGCCAGGAATTTTTGGTTGGGGGGAGGGGTTAGCGTGTCAGATTCCTTACCCACCGCTGCCCCCTCCATTCACAGAAAACTCTCTCACCGGATTAATCTGGTAGGTGGTCTGGGGCAGGTTGGGGGAGCACTTGCCCCCATTTCCCCCCCGTGGCGACGCTAGTGTCGATAATGGATAGAAACGCCGGGGCCAATGTTTTTCCGATGCTTTTCATACTTTTAGCAAAGTCATTTTCTGTATAGATGCAGCGGATTGTATGTAGCCTGTCTCTAACTGGAACACTTTGGTGATTTGGCTACTAGGTCGCAGTCTTCCTGATACCTTAGATCTATTCAGGGGCGTAGCGACGGGGGTATATAGGTGTATATATACCAGTATACCCCCTCAAAAAACACAGGCTACCTTAAAGTTTTTAATGTATTTTGAAGATTTTCAAAGTTTTTAAAAATTTATACCCACCAAATCCCATTATACCTCCCCAAATCAAATTCCTGGCTACGCCCCTGGATCCATTCTGATCGCTGCCGGTGAATGAGTAGTTGATGAAACTAGAAATAAACCAAAGGCCGACCCTCCCTCACCGCAATATAGTTTGAAACTGAATGCTGCATGGGAGTCGCAGTTTTAGCGAAATAGCAATAATGCGACGATGCTGCTAGATTTTCTGCTCGATGTTAGCGATGCGCGTTAAATTTTGCAGGAGATTTTTCTTATTATGACTTTCTGGCTGGCACTCATCTTTTTTTAAATACGGGAATTGCTTTCATTCGCAGAGGAGCAGAGTGAGTGCGCTGACTTAGGGACGCCGAAAAAGCAACGGAACTACTGACATTTGGAACTCTTAACTTTAAGAGCTGAAGAGCGAATACAAGAGCCAATCACAGACGGACTGGTTATCCTCTCTGTCTCTGTCTCTCTGTCTCTGTCTCTCGCTCTCCTATTTCTATGTCTGTCTGGCTGTCCTTCTGTCTGTCTCTCTCTGCGTGTCTTTCTGTCTCTGTCTCTGACTTTGTTTCTCCGTCTGGTTCTGTCTGTCTGCCTCTACCTGTCTGTATGTCTGTTCTCTCTGTCTCTGTATCTATGTCTGTCTGTCTCTGTCTCTGTCTGTCTGTCTGTCTGTCTGTCTGTCTGTCTCTCTCTGTCTCTCTCTGTCTCTCTCTGTCTCTGTCTGTCTGTCTGTCTGTCTGTCTGTCTCTCTCTCTCTCTCTCTCTCTCTCTCTCTCTCTCTCTCTGTGCGTGTTCTGGAAACCAGTTGTTCGCTAATGACCGTTTCGTTATCTATATCTGGCACTCTGGACTCACTTGCATCTGTCGGTTTGTTCCGTCTCTTTCTCGAGTCTCTCCGACGGCCGGCCGGGCGGGGTTCGCCGTCGCGCGCACGCCGCCGCCGCCGCAGTCTCCCCGATGCCCCGAGGCGGTCTCTTCCGACGGGGAGAACGGGCGTGCCCCGGGGCTTACGCCGCGGCCATAGATACGAGCGGCGACGGCGTCGGTGGCCCCCGGTCGACGATGCCCTCCGGGCAAACGGCTCTGGCAACGAAGATCGACTGCAAAACGTCCAGAACTCAATTATTTCCTCCGATCTCTCAAGATCGTTCTATTGCTTCTAATATTGGGATGGATGGATGGAGGATGGGTGGGTGAGGAAGTAGCTGCTATTATTTGGGGGAGGGGAGCGAGAGGTCGATCGTATGGTACAGGACGGGACATCAATTAATAGGTTGATCTCTGGACTTGGTGATGTCAACCGAAAGAGCGCTCTTAAAAGGAAACAGGGGGAGGGGGTTCGTTTCAGTGAAACGATCTCGACGCGTGTGATTTCATTTTGACGAGAAAAAGAAGTTACAGCGGACACGAATTGACTCGCAGATGGTCTGTTGAATTAAAGAAAGGAAATTCTCTAAACAAGAAAATTGGCGGCGAGGGAATTTACCGATTCTAGACGATAGGGCATCGGAAAAATTCATTTTATATATTTATATTAATATTAAATTTTATTGACCTATTATATTATTATGGGGCAGGAAGTTAGCAGAGTGGTAACAACGTTGCGTGATGGAGCAGGAGGTCGCGGGTTCGAGTCCCGCAGGAGCCCTAAAGGTCGACTCAGTCTTTTTCGTGGTGGTAAAATGAGGAGCAGTGGCAAAAATCCCTGCGATAAGTCAAACAGGTACGCTACGCGATACACTAGCCCCGTATCCGTGGTATTGCACGCCTGAAGGCTATAGCAACGGAGATCAGCGCCGACCTATGAGCCCGTGAGGTTCGGGAAGGACTTTGACTTTTTTGACTTGACTAAAATATTATTATTATAATATATTTTTATATTAAATTCATTTTCTTATATATTGACATGCCAGCGTTGTCAAAGCGCTTGTGATTTTGGTACTTTGACCATGTTACAGCGCTATATAAATTATCATTACAATAATAATAATAAATAATAATAATAATAATATATGTATGTATGTATATATAAGGAGTTGCACTATAGAAGCTCTGTGTGTATGACATTATCTTCGTATACAGGAGTGGTGCTTGGTTGCCAGTTCCCGATGAAGTGGTGGGGCAACTGGTACCAGAGTGGTCTGGGAGACATCATCATAACCGCATCTCACATCAGCAGCAAAGGATACTGCGTTGAGCATCACACGAGAAGCGACTTCTTCGTAGTCGAGAACAGGTGAGATGCACTAAACGACCCCCAATTCCTCAATTATAATTAAGTGCTGCAACTACAACTAAAACCTCAATTCCACACAGCATGGCAAGATCTGGGCACCTTGCCAAATTAAGCCTTGCTAGAAACATTTGGAAAATCATTGACTGTATTATTCGGCAAACAAACGCGTCAAAATTTAGAAAAAATACCACATCATGTTAACAGTAATTGGGGGTTTGGACCTACCGGCCATATAGGCCGAGCGGCATGAGAAATTGCAAAGGTCCCTTGAAGGAAAATAAACTCCAGGGCACCCTTAAACCGCTACCGCTTACATATTTTGAATTGCAGGCAAAGTCTTGCACCGCAGAGAAGCCTATAGAGTCCACAGGATTCGATCTCTTAACCACAATCGCGTATCCTCCACCGCTTTCTCCGGCTTAGAGGATACTCAGTGGCTGACAACGGCTTTGTCGGCTATCGTCGTTACGACGTAATGAGCCTCCCTCTGTCTGTCTGTCTGTGTGTCTGTCTCTGTCTCTCTGTCTCGCTCTCTCTCTCGCTCTCTCTCTCTCTCTCTCTCTCTCTCTCTCTCTGTGGCCGAAACTCTTGACCTTTGGACAATTGCAAGGTCACGCTTTTCGCTGGAACACGTGGAGCTCCTCGTACTAAGAAGTACGTGGATGAACCCACACAGGTGGTCGACCCTTATACCTTTTTATAGTACCTTCCTCTCCAATTTCTGGTTCTGGCAGCGCTCCATTTTGACCAGATTTATACTGTAGGTATCCCTGTCTTGTCCAGTGCAGTTCATACGGGAGAGAGAGAGAGAGACAGACAGAGATAGACAGAGACAGAGACAGAGATAGAGAGACAGAGATAGAGAGACATAAAGAGAGACAGAGGCTGTCAACGCTTATTTTAAAATTCGCTGGAATATGACGCTTGGTTTCCACGGGGAGTCATAGCACACTCATCCAGAAGTTTGATTGGCAGCACCTATTCTTCAGTTCTTTGAAATACGCTGACGACCAACGTATAACCTCATTAATATTTGACGCAGTAGAACGTCAAAGTTTAACCGAAACACACACACACACTATCTCCATCTCTCTGTTTTTCACTCTATCTATGTTTCTGTCTGTCTGTCTGTCTCTTTTTCTAGGCAAAACCTGTGTGTATACTGCAGACAACAACCTGTGATGTTTTTACTGCATTTCGACTATTGCGTATGAATCCCGGCTCTTTATCGTCTTGAAGCTCTTCTCTTCAGACACAAACACAGCTGCTCGGCGCTGAAAAGATATGCACCTTTGTGTTTACAGATGGCAATTCTCTCTCTCTCTCTCTCTCTCTCTCTCTCTCTCTCTCTCTCCCCTCTATCTATTTTTCCTCCACGTAAGTCACGCAGACAGGCGGACGCATGATCCCGTCGTATTTGCAATTCCAGGAATTCTCTGAAGCTTTTGCAAAAAGTATGCAGTGTTTTTTCTCTGCTGTGATACGCCCAGATATAGATGCACTATACGGCAGACGACGAGCTCTTAAGCACCAGACCGTCTGTCAATCATCCCGAAAGCTTTTTCTCTGATGATTCGTCAGGGAAATTGGAAATTTGTCAGACGCTGGAATTGCAACCACGGGATTTATTCAAACCAGTGTGAAAAACACGGACTTTGCTTTAACTGAATACGCGCCTAGATTCTCAATGCATGCATGAAGAGCAGCGAGTGTATAGTGCGATATTGGATCTAATCCACCTGTCACGAGCAACGTAACTGCGACCCATGGTACAGCGTGGACTGTAGATTTGACAGCCAAAATGTCCGTTGCTTCTGAAGCTGCGAAACAGAGCAGCGCCTATAGACCCCTGGGAAGGTCGGCGAGAGAATTTTGACGTCGTTTGTTGAGACGGTTTCGAAAGTCGGAAGACAGTAGTCATGTGTGAGGGGTGGATGGGTAGATGGTTGGATGGATGGATGCTTGCGCCGCAATGCAGCTGGTGTCAGTGTCTCTGGTATTTCAGCTGCGGACGGTTCGTAGTCGGATAGGATTGTAGGATGAAGGCGATCACATATGCTCGATGAAAACGCGATGGGGAGATGGCTGGGTTGACTGTCGTAGGAAAAGTAAACAAATAACGTACAAAGTCTAAACCGAAGTCATCGTTGGCTATACAGTATAACATAGCATCGTTTTTGCCATAGACATTTTAGTCATCTATAGATTTCACGATACTTGCCTATTACTATGTCGTTTGTTTTATTTCTTGTCTACACTTATTAGCATAATTGAAAGCTGGGCACGTGATCAAATGTTGTTGTAAGTTTATCATCAAAGTTTATAGAGTGAACATTAATTAATTGTCAATACTGCAATTTTAGAATACAATATACGCTTTATAAATCATGCTCTATTGTGACTCAATTCATTTCACAGCGTAACACATGGAATAATAATTTAGGTCCTTTGTATCTCTAGAGGCTAGACGACTGTCTGGAATGCCATTTTAAAAAAAGGATCGAAATTGCTATTCAGTATAACTTGATCGTCTGCCAGATTGGCCTGGAGATTGCCCTATTATCGTCTGCACCGTCGCCAGTTAAAACCGCTGTTGATGTCAGCGTAAGCTTATATACGCCTAACAGGTTTTCCTGTAATCTCAAGTGACGCCAGTCAAAATAAAATGCGTCGTATGTAGGAAAAATAACGCCCTTAAACATTCAAGAAAAATGTGCGTGGATATAGGGGTCTAAAAGGCCAATTGCGATCCGACACGGCGTAATTATCGCCTAATTCTCCTGCGATAACCTCCGATAGATAGGTCAGAGAGGCCAACTGACTTTCTGCCGAGTTCATCGCAGGAAGAATCTGATAATGTTTTGCAGGAATGGAATTTCGGCGCGATGTTTTTTTAATCCGAAATTACTCCCAGACAGATATCTTTCTCTCATGCGCCGGAGAACACGTGCTCTTCGTCGCAGGCCTATCTGTTTTAAAAAGTCTATTGCAGATATAAGCCTGCTTTTTAAATACGTTGGACGCCACGCATGCAGTTTAAAGTGCAAACAGCCTGTATTGTGGTGAACGGCGTTCCATAAAACTTCCGTTATAACTGAACACGGGGTGTAATGTCCAGGGTATTCAGTGACGGCTTACATACAACTTGAGCGTTGCGGGAGTATAAAATGGACGCAAATAGTTCGTTAGTTGACTAGTTAAAATGTTGTTTCAGCTGTTGGGTTAAAGCGAAAACTTCGTTGAAGTAGGGACAATGTGACCCCCCCCCCCTATACAAGTACAGCTTTTGTCTAGCCGTGGTGTTATTAGAATCATTTCTCAAAATCTTGTAAGTGAGTGGGTTTCAAAACAATCTATGTCTAAAAGCCATCTAGTCTATGTATGGGGTGAGGAGATAGACTGCAATTGAGCCAGAACTGGGTAGTTATATCGAAAATTAGTTGTAACTGTCACAAATGCTGGTTTATGTTGTGTTAATTGGGGGTTTCTCCCACAGGTTTTAAATCCCACTTTGACTTCGCATTTTAACTGCGTGAACACTGTAGTTAGTCGATCGCAAGAACTGCTTATCTTTCTAATTTTCCCTCTCTTGATGGGATGACATGGTGACATCTGCCAGCTGGTTCTTTGTCCTCAATGACTCCGCCAAGTGCTTTAAGACACCGTTGAAATGATGTCCCCAAGGAGCGTACTGAAAACGAGGCAAAGCCCAAATCGAAGACCACGACGACATTTATTATCAGTGAAATTATTCCAAGTCGTGCTCAGTGAGTCGATTATATTTTGATCTGTAACGAAATGACATTCTCGATTCATTATAACCCTGTGCTTCGCCTATTTAGAACTCATTAGAGTAGCAGCTGTTGGCAGAGTTGTGAAATCATTTTACTCTGTTTAGTTAATTATCATACATATAAAAATGCATCTGCTCATTTAGTGTTTTTGGCTAAACGTTTAATTCTATGCGCTAAGAAAAATGCCAAATGAAGCCACAAAATCACAAGATCACAAGATAAACCGCAGTGATATCCGAAAACAAACAAACAAATAAACCAGCGAACCTCCATCAGATATATAATAAATGGTCTTAAAATTTCAAAATCTTCAAGTTTTTAGCTGCAAACTTATAATTTCAATATTTTCCACATATGTATGTGTTGTGTTGTGTGTGTTGTGTGTGTGTGTGTGTGTGTGTGTGTGTGTGTAAGAACATTAAGCTAATCTTAATACTTCAGAAAGAACTAAATTGAGACAAACGAGACGATTTAGAGTGTATTAGTCCTTCGTAAATTAGGCATTCGGGGCTTTGGTCGAGCAGGAATCGCACTTCGAAGTAGGTTCACGAGCGCTTTGACGATCGGCACTTTATTGCACGAATCGAAGAAGTCTGCATCGGGGATCAGTGCAGCCAAGATGGCGTCGACAAACGGAGCGACAGAGAACCATATGGACAGCAGACAACACCAGGTGGTGTTTGACGATAAAACCAGTGAGATGAGGGGAGGAAATCAGAACCGTGGAGGAAAGAATTTCTCCCATTGTGCCAAATAAGCTGGTCAAATAAGTTGATGACAGCATGAAATTCACAATTCATAGAGTGGGTCATTGGGAGGGGTGGGGTGGGGTGGGGTGGAGCAGAGGGAGGGGTGAGTCAATAAGCAGTGATAGGAAATTTCCCCTTCCCCTACAGATTTTCTGTATCCTACTTTCCATGGGCAACGCTATGTGGCGCCAAGAACTCGAGACCATGGTCGTGGCTCGAGCGACGATGATGCCGCGTTCATCTTTGGGATTTAGAATATCCGATCCCTTCTCTAATGGCGGTCGTTGGGATTGCCGCGATCCCCGTGATCGGAAGTCGTGAATGACGACGGCCGTCACTCCGCGTGACGTGGCATCTTTACAGAGGATGACACTACGGCGTCGTGGACGTAGGACACTGCCTTGAAACGGCTTAAACGGTATACGACGGGCTCGGTTTGAGAATATATTAGAAGCCTTAAAAGGCAAAGGTTATCAAGTAAGATGAAGTAGAGCTTCTTTATTATCGTCCTCGTCGTCGTCATCACTAGTTGTCATCATCATCATCATTATCATCGTCATCATCATCATCATCATCATCTCCATCATCATCATCACCATCATCATCGTCGTCGTCGTCGTCGTCATCATCGTCATTATCACCTTTGTTGTCGTTGATGCCAGCATCATTATTAATTATTATCTACGTAAGTAAGCGAGCAAAACGAAATTTATATAGCGCTACCAGAGAGCTTGTAGCAGTGCACCAGCTTACTCACGAGCGCTCAATCTGGGTAAAATCCATAGTCTGTTGTAATCCGTAGTCCGTGGTGGTCAAGGTTGCAGATCCAGTTAGTCACTCGCAGCCAATTTTTTTCTTATGGAGGATGGTAACAAGATTTGCGGTGGATAGAATGCAGGCCTTTAGTAAGGATTTGGACATAAGATTTCTTTAATAGAATAGTTTTCGTCTCTGTTGCTGTTTTCCTGCCGATGCTTTTCTACTTATAATTATATTAGGCCTATGTATAGATAGGGTTATATGTCTACTGATGCACACGTCTTACGAAGATCTCAGCTGAGTTCGCACAGGAGCTGTGACCAAACAGCAGCACAGGTTAATATGAAACCTCGCTTGGAACGACCTGTTTACACAACGTAGAATACACTGAGTCGAAGAATTCTGACGGCCACAGACAATTCGATTCCGATACCCGAGTCGCTGTTTAGTCTCTGAGAACGTTCTCTATGACTGAAAACATAAGCCCAAGTTACAGGTGTATCACAGAGTTCGAGCGATGAATGTCGAAGGCAGTATAGAGCGTCTTTTGACTTCGATGTCAAAACAAAAGAATTCGGCTTTAGAACTGCGAAGGTTTCTACTTTAAAACGAAATTAAACGGTCAATTTAAAACAAAAGAAATCTTCACAACTGCAAAAGGCTGAGGTTTTTGTAAAACCTGTGTTGCATGAAAATAAATTTTATAAACATTTAGTCCACTGATTAACGAACAAGTCCATTTGTTCCATTAGGAACAGTAGCTCATAATGTATCATATTGAAATGAACCGTCATAAAGACTTTCAAAAATCATGATCTTTTCAGACAGCGCTACTTCAAAATACATCCTTCCTTGAAAAGACTAAAGCTTATTTTTGCCTTTGCGCTGGTTTCTTTGACAATTCGATTAGCGATTTATTTCGAGAAATTATTTGAGCAAGTTTCTTTTGGGTGAAAGAAATTTTGCAGGCCTTAGTAGACGAGGTGACTTTCAATTAGACAATCGAGATTTCTTCTCATATCAATAATTATATAGTTATAGCACACTGTAAAACCAATGTTCAATTTTTCAAGCAGATAATGGGATCGAAAAAGTCCGATCCCAACATTTTTGACCTCCAGTGGAACTGAAGATCAAACTGTCTTGGCCCAAACTGCCCACCTTCTTCTCGATTAGTGGGGGATCGTGAAAGCCCAATCCTCTGGCAAGTCGAACATTGTCTGAAACGATGACTCTTCTGAAGATTATTTCCGCAATCAAAAGAGAAATCTACGGAAGACATGACGTGACGTCGAAATTACGCATTGACGAACAGAAAACTCATGGCAAAGTGTCAAAACATCACATTCAAGACATCACATTGACTTCAGACGAGAAGACATTTACGTCAAGTCTTTCATGGACTCTGACACGAGAGAGAGAGAGAGAGACAGAGAGAAACAGACAGACAGACAGACAGGCAAACAGACAGACAGAGACATACAGACACAGAGAGTGAGACAGAGAGAGAGAGAGAGAGACAGAGAGTGCAGAGAGATACAGAGATACATAGACAAAGAGACAGAGACAGAGAGAGCGTGTGGCCGGTGTGGGAGAGAGGTAGAAGTGGATGTGGTATCAACTAGTGCCACCTACATATACAGAGGGAAAGTTACCATCGAAAATGCAGAAAATTAAACCAAATCTCGCCGCGAAATCTCGCCAGGCGATCAGGCGAGATGACGTCTGCATCTCGAGCGCATCTGTTGGACAGGTCGCTAACTAACTCAATCCCGGCGGACAAAGCATAGAGGTCTAGCGGAGGACAAAGGAGGAAGAGCAGAGGAAGAAAGAGAGGAAGAGTAGGAGGAGAAGGAGAAGAAGGAGCAGGAGCGGAGGAGGAGGAGGAGGAAGAGAGGACAAGTTCTCGTTAGGTTCGACAAGAAAACCGATTTCCGGAGAGTGAAAGCAGAACATCAGAATCTTATTTCGTAGACGGTACATCGCTTTGCGTTCAGGCGTTGATGGTGTTTGTTTAACGAAAGTAACCGGCATGCGTTTTAAGTCATGCAGTTTCCAGCCAGTAAATAATTCTACTCTCAAACCAAGATACTATGTATATTAATTCTGTATTTCTCTAGAGGCGAAAATCGATTTTGACTCAATATCATTTATAAAAGCGTTTATTATTTTATTATTCATAATCTTGTATATTCCTTAACCTGTACAGTACACACACGCACACACGCACGCACACAGGCAAACAAAGCGAGCATAAAATATATTAGCCGAAAACTAGGAGAAGCTGTCGTCGGTAACTTGATATGAAATGACATGATAGAAACAGCGACAGAACATTGAAATAAATGAGAAAAGCCCGAATTTCTAAAAACTAATTTACGTACCAATCCATGTTAATTATTTGGGAAAAGATTATCTATTTCTATTTTGCCACAGGGAAGAGAACTGCCATCAGTGTCTTCTGATGATCGAACGACATGACAACATTCTGCAATACAAGGAGGGTGAGTAGCAGACGACAGACGATAGATTATAGATAGACCACCTGTACTTTATCCACAATAGCAGACGACGATAGACGACCTGTATTTTATGCAATATCCAAACGACTGCCACAATAGCAACCTGCTATTATTAGCAAAATCATAATGTATACAAAAACCTGGGGAGGTAAACAAGAAATTATGATATGCTAAAAGTTTTAGCATCCGAATCAATTAATCGTCGGCATTCTGGTTTCTGCATCTTTATGTCGTGTTTCTCTCGGGCAAAAGATGTCTCTAGACCAGATATTTTTTTGATGTATTACAGATAGATAGATGGATGGCTGGGTGGGTGGACAGATGGATAGATAGATGCATAGCCTGGTGGATAGATGGTCGATGGATAGATAGATAGATGGATAGATGGATAGATAGATGGATGGATGGATAGATAGATGGATGGATGAATGAATGGCTAGATGGCTAGATAGATAGATAGTCCACTTTCAGGATTTGACAATCTTCACGGTTTCCAAATCGATGTTCAGCGCAGAACCGAAACCGGATTCTTCTTCTTCGTCGTTTGTTTGCATAAATCGAAAGTGAAACCGTTAGGGCTCATATACGCTAACGATCGCAAAGGCACGCGATGCACAGGATAAGGAGCAACCCTAGACAGCCAACCCCCCCTCCACCCACCCGTGATCGATTCGGGAAACCAGATATTGAACACTGTTTCTCTCGCTAGAGAAAGCGACGCGTATAGTGTGAGAAATCAATATCGGATCTTGTGCGATCTTCCATCGTCGCGTTGCCATGACAAAGCGGCAAGGCGTTGCCATAGAGATGGTCGAAACGCCGATGCAAAGGCTTTAAGCCTAGGACGTCGTTGCGTAATTCTGTTTTGCACTGAATTTTTAGGCTATTGCATTGGACCTGGCACCTTGCACAGCCTCTGCAACAACATCCGGGTGGAGGCTGTACTCTACACCCTCGTTCGAGGTATGTACCGCCGTTGAAGTGTTCTGGAATGAAATTGGCATACATGTTTTCCCAGTTATTTGTAACAATCTATTGTATTTAGCCTTAAAACCTGCTTCGAATGCATTTCCAATGAGATTTCAATGGAAATTCTAACATGTGATGTGTAAAGGAATTCGAAAAAATTGCACACTCAAGAATACCTGCATTATATTCAGCATTGATAGGACTTCGTCATCATCATCATCATCATCGTCATCAACATCGTCATCATCATCATCATCATCATCATCATCGTCGTCGTCATCATCGTCATCATCATCAGCAGCAGCAGCAGAATTCCAGGCCTCAAGCTGTTTGCGTCTGCTTCAAACTGTCAACACTTTGGATTGTCTTTGTCTCACCGACACTTCAATCGCTGATCATTCTTAAAATAAATTCGGAATCGAATTTCCAAGAGGCAATACATGGCTGAACTCCGAACATACGCGAACAATTGGAAACTGATTGAAGATGGTTGAGAGACAGTTGATGGAGTGACTTGCATTGATCGACGGCCATGCAGTGCTTTCTTATTTAAGTCTAATTCGTCAACAGGATTGATTCCATCTTCAGGCGTTCTTTCTCTTAAGTCATTTGAGAAAAATATCCCAGTCCCTGTTCGTGTAGTTCTTCCTTTCTCAGTCTAATATAAGCAGCTAATATATTGCCAATTTGCCTGCATTGCTGATTACTAAAAAATCCTAATTTATTAGTTGTTCCTATTGAAAAAAACCACGAACGGTCATCAATAGCAATTAACTTTATTGAGGCGCTACATCAATTAATAAATAATGTAAAAACTGCACGTCATCATTTTAATGACACCCCCTCCCCCCAAAGGCGACAGATTCTAACGTATTGGTGACGTGGCGATTTGTCTAACAGCTCTTAGGAATCGAATCTGAGCAGCCTATCCCACTGCGCTTGTTCAATTCAAATATGCATTGCGATTGCTACCAAACGGTGAAATAGCCATGAACTATACAGGCAATCGTCATTCGGTCCAAATTGTCGCCTGATTGAAACGACCTCTAGTGATGATACATTGCCTCTAAATTCTTCAATCGAACAAGGATATCAGTAATAGAAGTCATCCGTTTACTTATATTTATTGCGCTTACAAAATTTATAATATATATACATTTTACACACACATACATTTTATAAATTTTAGGGCAAACTATATAGGCAGATAGACAGATAGACAAATGGATGGATGGATGGATGGATGGAAGGATGGATGGATAGATAGATGCACTTAGTGTTTGTCATTGGCGAAGGAATTGGGGGTGTCAATTCCGATGTGCCCCCTATTCCTGAACCCTGGCTACGTCACAGGTGTATGGATTATTCTAGCATGAGTGAAATCTTCACCTTTCCTCACTGATTCTTACTTAGGGCTTAGCATTTCGCTGTTTGTATTGGTTCCAAAGAACATGAAGTGTCCATGACGACGCTATGCTTGCATTACATCGGCCTGTTCGTAAAACGCTCTTTACGCCAAAGAACAAGGACAAGAACATAATTTATGAGAGAAGCATTTAATCGGCGATAGGTCATACATCGCACGTCCACAATAAACTCAGATACACATACATATTTACACATATCCGATATGTACATGTATATATAAGCTTACATATACAGGGGTATACATATTATATATATACAGTATATAAGCTTATATACGCATGCATATATCAGAATGTTGTTCTGCTTACTCCTGTGGTAGCCGAGTTCGAGTGAATTCTGTTCTCTGTTTCTATGGAGATTAGTTGCCATGGTGATTCGCGGAGCGGATGTTTAATTCGGGTGTCAAGTATACACCGACGCACGCATGACTCAGAAGGAATGACACGACCAGAGGTGGTGGCTGTTTCGGCAAATATTTACGAAGATCCTCTGCAGGCTCTAATCTCGCAAGAATTCAGATAATAACTTCCGTAGTGGAGCAGCAAAGACAAAAACATTCATTTTGTTCAATATTGATTTCCTTCGATTAACCGTAAAACAATGCAATCTGAGAACGACGTTAAGGATAACAAACAAGGAAGAATCAACCATAGCGTGGAACCAGTGTGTATTAAAGATAACAAACACGGAACGGGCGAATATAGCGTGGAACCAGCGCATACGAGACAAAACACATTACGAGACCGTGTAAATTATACTGGTAAGTGCTTTAGACGCTGGTTCCCTTGTCTACTATCGCTGAAGTATGGAATTTGTGTATGTTGTCGGCAGAAGTAAGTCAACCAGTACCGTGTCCATTTCAAGACGCGTTCGAGTTTCTCTACAACAACAATTCGGGGGGTACGTGCAGGTCGTCAAGGTCATACGCGCGCCAGTGCGCCACCAACAGGAAGTTCCACTTCCGGTTCAACCGCTGTCCGGACCTCGCCTACACCTTCGACAGAGGTAACGGAACCAGCGCAGAGATTTCTGCATCTTGTCTTAGAATCGTGTTTATCTATGGAGACGTCGTCTTATCTTTCCATTGTTATCTTCGGTCGAGATTCTGCAAAAAAATTGAGTATTGTAATTTGTATGTATGTATTTATGCTTGTATATAGGTATGTATACATGTATGTGTATAAGTATGCATGTACGTATGTAAATGTATAGGTCTACATATATGTATGCATGTTCATAAGTATGTATGTATGCATGTATGTATGTATGTATGTATGTATGTATGTTAGAACCGAATTAGAAGTGTATACAGTAGAATTTCGGTATAACGAACTCGATTATAACGTACAGCAATGCACGGTCACATCTTATGTACTATCGTATTGGATGACATTGGATATAGCGTGCCTAGGACATAACGTACTAAATTCTACAGACCCGCAAAGCACGTTATAACGAAGTTCTACTGTACGACTTACAAAATTAATCATTGTGCGTCATAATGAGCGCGTAAAACGCAAATGGGGCGCTGATGGTGGATTATGGGGCGAGACGTGGGGCTGCGTTGGAGTGTAAAGAATAGCGGCAGGGTTATTTCTAGGATTATCGATTTCGGGGTGTCGATAAATTCCGGGGGTCCCCTGCCAAAAAAGTCTGACAAGCAAAGAAAGTTCATCCCATAATCCCATAGCTGAAACTGAGAGGGGTGATGGGTTGACGGTCTCACATTGGGGGGTCGGGGTGTTCGGGGGTGTAAAAATATCCCTGGATAGCGGTTATATCTATATTGACTTCAACGGCAAAGTCACAACAAAAGGTCGATGACTGGATTTCTGACGAGAACGAAGTACGACATCGCGCATGTCCAAATGACTCGCCGGTATACGACTCGTATATCGATAGAAAACCGGTTTTGCGGGGGATTTGAGAGGAAATGGTAATTTCGAGAGGATTTCCGAGATCAACCCGGATCGAAGCTGCTTCGGCGGAAGGTGTGGACGGGGAAGGGGAGGTGCTGGTCCGATGAACGGCGAAGGCTATCGGAGCCGAGGTGCGCTGCTGCTGCTGCGGCATGGTGGCCGTCGTGAGGGGGATCAACTGTGTCGGCGAGGGGTTAACGGAAATACAAGGAAATCCAACTGGGTGACGTGGAGATAACGGGTTGATGAAACGTTGTCGCTCTCAGAGAATTTTGCTTTTCCGTGACGAGATTTCTTTCCCAAGTGATGCAGAATTAAAACTCAGATATACATGGTCGAATTTTGACGCGTTTTGTGTTCGTTAGTGATAAGATTTCACGCGTAGAAGTTCTGAAGTATTAAGTATTTATCGATTCTTAAAGTTGTTGTAGATTTCTAAGAGTCTTAAGGTGTTTGGTCTTTGAAGAAACCCATGCCTACCTCCAGTCATATTGCTATTAATTATTTTAGAAAGACAAACGTGCGGTTAACGCACCTGTTTCTTGTCTTGTAACAGATGCGTACAGCGCAAATGGGACGTTGATGGTGAATTCTGGGTTGAAGTGAGATGCGTTGGATTTTTAAGAATATCTGTGAACTCGATGGTTATATAGAACTGAATTATCACACATTCAATAATAGCTTGGTTGACCTGGTTATTTAATGAAAGAATAATGCTAAACCATTATCTTTTGTCACGGTCTAATAAAAGCCCTATTCATATAGACGCAAATGTGCTATCCTGCATGTATCATGGCACCAATTGAATACTATTTTCGACTGTTTTTCGTTTCAAAGAAAGTGTCTAAAATACAAATCGACAAGAGAAAAAGTCATTTGGTGCTATATAAGTAGCAATACATCATCCTCATCTGTCGGTGCTGGGTCTCGTATTAATGCGCCAAGCCAAATAGCAAGATAACAGCGGGCGACTTTTGGACTACTTTTCTCGTTGGACGGATGTTATTCACTTATTGCGCGGCCGATTTGCTCAATGTCTCTGCTTTGAAATATTCGCATCCGGATATTAATGCGCGTATAGAGTTACTATTTAAGTCTCCGATGAAATGATGAAATTATCGAAACGATAAGACGATTTTGAGATCAGCCAGAGAGAGATAGAGAGGGGGAGAGAGAGAAAGAGAAAGAGAGACAGACAGGCGGGCAGACAGACAGACTGACAGCCGAGACAGACGAATGATGGTGGTTGATTGCCAATTAGTCTTTCGATTCAGCCGAGCAACGCAACATGGAATATAAACGAAATCGGGTTGGAAAAATAGATACTGAAATTATACCAATTTGTGAGCATTCACACAAAGTTACAAGTCCAAATCTACGAAACACGAACAAAATTTGCGAGTGCGCAGCAAGTAGTATACAACTAAGTAAAAATTAGGCGTATGATTGTTAATCAGGATATAAGCTGGCATAAAACCTGGCATGCATTATTGATTTAGACATTGAGGTATGTCTCCCTTTCCTTTCAACTGCGAGTTTTATCACTTTCAGGCGAAGAATGCCTTTCTACGCTTCTAAATTCATTTTCTTCCGCGTCGAAGGTAGATAGCACGCCTAGTTATCGCCACTTTACGAGTAGCTAATTGCTTATCTGGGTTTAGAAGCACAATTTCTAAGATAACTTAAGACTTACGCTGTGGTAATAGTAGAACATACAGCCCCAAAAGCTAGCTGTGTTTTCAAAAATCAAAAAGAGAAAATTCCAAATCCAAAAGCAAGCTGATGACAGCGCCAAAGAAACGCCTGACGAGTATATGGTCTACGCAGTTCTTTAGGTTGATGACTAGTCCATCATCGTCAAAGCGCTATATAAATTGAAAATTTATTATTTATCAATCCCAGTTTTTCGCTATTATTCATGATTTTTGTTCCCAGTTTCGTTTTATACTGATCCCAATAGCAGTTTATTCACTTTCTAAATTGAAACCGTGTCTTGACCAGTGGGACTTGTACGTAACCGTTTTCTGTACGCTCTGTCGCCTTAAGTAGCTATCCACCGTCCAGACGTGGAGAAATACGAGCCATCTTGTCCGAATATATATTCTGGATTGCGCCAAACTAACCCGACTCCACGGGAGCGTCGTCTGCGCTGCACTGTGGCGCCAAATCAAGCGTCTGACGTAGACCAGTGCCGCGCACTGCCCCGAGCCGACAAGTGTCGATTATATAGCGCCATTACACTGTATATCAGCACGGTCGCCATGTGCAGGGCCTCGTAATAGAAGAAGCATTAATCGAGGAGTCGTGGGTTCGGGTGGAAGGAGGGGGTGTAAAGAAGGAAGGCGTCGGTGACGGTGGAGGGTGAGGTGGCGGTGACAAGATGTAAGCAAGTAAGTAGAATCTCGTGAATTTCTATAGCGCTTTCAGAAGCAGCACCGCAGCAACAGCTCCTTATTCCTTGGCGCTGAAGAAGATGCCTCGACACACTCTCTCTCTTACACTCTCTCTCTTTCTCTCTTTCTCTCTTTCTCTCTTTCTCTCTTTCTCTCTTTCTCTCTCTCTCTCTCTCTCTCTCTCTCTCTCTCTCTCTCTCTTAGGCGTTAATTCGTTTTAGCGGGAAGTGCGGATCTTAGTTGCACCTTAGATCGAGTGAAAGAAGAAGAAGATCCCTCTCTATGAACAAACGAACGAACGAATGAACGAATGAACGAACGAACGAATGAACGAACGAACGAATGAACGAACGCCGAACGAACGAATAAATCGTCGACGAGAGAATTCTTCGGTCGTTGGAAGATGGATTGACTGACGATGACGACGACAACGACAACGACGACGATGACTACAATCGTGTTGACCTGTTTTGCCAAAGCAACCAACGCTTTCGCTCTCTCCTGTCTTTCCTCTCTCCCTCGTCTCTCCCCTCTCTCCTCCTCTCCCTTTCTGTCTGTCTGGCTGTCACACACACACACACACACACACACACACAACACACACACACACACTAATAGTTGCTTGCCTCTGTGTGCAAAATCCCTCCTGACATGCCTTTGTCTAACTGCGCTTCGTGTCGTTACAATGAAAAACCTGGTTCTACAAACACAAACACACATTTCGCACAAAATGACGGAAGCGTAGAGACAATACGACACGCATAGAGTTTGTTTTACTGTGTATTTTTCGATTTCCTTTGTCACGTCATTATTGTCTTTCATATTGAATCTCGCGTTGCACACGGAACTGGCTGAGAACCAAGAGCTATTCAGTAACGAAATGTGTCTACTTAATGTACAATCCAGGTTGTTTAATGTCATATTTGCATTTAGTACCATGTTATGCACTTTTCTTGATATCGACAAGAATTGCGTGCATAGTACCATTTGTTGTGAATTGGAATAACGATTCATTAGCTACTGATTGGTGGCAGTTTATTAGTGTCATATCAAAATAGAAGAAAACTTACAGATTGCAATATTCATACATTAATAGCAAAGTTACAGAAATGAGTCACTGAATGTACAGTTGTAAATCAATAAGAGAGAGAGAGATGCTAAGTGGAGAGCCATTGGAAGAGAATAACATTACTTCTCTATAACAATATTAATCTGCCTTTCAATATAATAACATTGTGATTAACATAATTGCACAATTCTAAATATTACAATGATTTTTAAATATAAAAATGATGCTCGAATGAGTAGTGATATAAATGAGTTGGCTGACGTCGAGAGAAAAAGTAAAGTGAAACACCAAATATTTACGCCTAACATTAAAAGAAACAATCAATCTGTAAAACAAATGTACGGTAAGTGCTATTGCACAGTCTAAATATTAACCGTATGGATCCATAAAACCGGTATTCCGGTTTCGTATACTATATTGGTTATGCAAATCGCTGAGGCCAAAGGGTTAAGATGAGATTGTAACTCTGTTGCGATGCCGATTGTAAGGCTATACATGGTGTTTAAGGTGATCCGTGGACTGCAAGATCTGTGGCTGTCCGGTAACAATAGGTGCGTTGAACCAGGCCAGAAGCAGATCAGAAGACACGATCGACGGCTGTACCGGCAATATTCCGTGAACTCTGCGGAGAAATTCTGCGGCGACAGGGACTAATTGTAGCTGTTGCGAGGTCATAATTTTGACTCAGAGGGGCGCCTGCCTGTCTTGCGCCGATAATTCCACGAAAATCTAACCCCGGACAAATTTATATCTCAATAAAACGAGTCTCAACTGTAGAAGTCGGGCAAAGTTGATGGATAGCATTTTCTCACGGTTCCGCGAAATAATCTTTATCCTTCTGCTGATAATGTACAGTTACCCTGACCTTGTAGGTATCGTATATCAGGTTGAACAATTCTCTCAAAACCAAGCGAAGATGTTCAGTTTAATCTCTGTTACGTACCTATGAAAGATATCGTTTAATTAAAATCGAATTAATTTAAAACATGCCAGATTCAGCCAGAAAACTGGGAGTGACTCTATGGTAGTTTTCTTCAAGTGGATTTAAAACTGTTTTCCAATAACGGAATTACTGGACAGCAGAGATGAAACCTTGCACGAGGCAAATTCAAAGTTTAAAAAATGTGCTTCCACCTGAACATTGTGAAAAACCCAGTGTAGCCGAAACGTCGGCTCATATCGCTACCTGGCTTGAAACGGATAGTCTCACACGCACATCATATGCAGACAACGAGGTGTTCTTATGTAGTTGTGTGCACTAATTAACTGGAATTACTGTGAGTAGCGTCGACGTGATGCTGTTTCTTATCTGTTAACATTTTTTCATAATCCTTCCAAAGCATTACCTGCCGCATAGGTAGTCCTTACCTGATATGACGCCTCCGTTTCATTATAGACAGAACGACTCGAATTATATATATATATATATATATATATATATATATATATAATTTGCATGCTCTTTCTTAGAATTTGAACATATATTTGATTAAGGTATCCAGTGCATTTGCAGATACTTGATACGTTATAAGCCTATTCAATATATTCAATATATTTAGACTTTAGTAAAATGGCCTGTGTGAACCATATTTTGAGAGAAATGTTTTGTCTGTTTATGATTTTGTAAATCAATTTCTTATAATCAAAGTGCTTTTTGGCAAGAGATGCCACAATTTCACGTTATGTATCCGTTTATGGTTTATACAGTGGCAAGTTATTCAAAACATTCTATAGGACTTACACTTGTCCGCAATTTGCCTTTGCAAATACATAAAACGTTGTCTGCACTCAGTTACATAGGATTATTATTATTATTATTATTATTATTATTATTATTATTATTATTATTATTATTATTATTATTTCTGAAACGCTCGCGACCATTTTAGAATCAATCTTTAACGGAAAGCGTTTCTAGTTTCGAAGAGTAGTTTCTTAGAACCGATTAGATAGATAGGCCTAATGCGCTACCGACAGCCGCTAGGTGTCGTGTTCGATTAGTCGTGTCACGTGATGAATTCTCGTTTCTGTCGGAATCGAGGCGCCGGCGCAGGCCTTCAGAGGTGCCAAGGTCAAGAGTCACGTGATAACAAATGATCGTGCTTAAAAATCAGACGACTACCGGAGCCGTTGAAGCTAGTTGAAGGCGAGGGGCGTTGTGGCTGCTGCAGATGGAACGATCAGCTTCAATTATTGACAAAAGAAGTTGAGAGAAACGGGGAAGAGATTCTCTCTGTTCTTTGTACCAAATCTATAAATACCAATTGTTGATCTGTTTCGTCTCTGAAACGATTCGATTTTTTTTGCTTCGGCGTCAATTTGAAAAGGAAATTCGTAATGACCAGGCGATGCTCTGCTAAAACCAACAATATATTATGTATCGTCTACATGGCTAGATTAGAATAATATAGCCAGTACACGTTTTTCATAGTCTGCCTTGCTGCTTCCCCGCTCCCGCTCTGACTGACCTCCGAAATTGACCTTACCTGGCTGATTGCTAAACTTCGATTATAGCTACAGTATTTAAACGGTGTATCAAGTGCCTAGTTATTTGAATAAACAGCTACTACGGTACCTGATTTTGAAAGCGCGATAGACATTTACGAGATATTATACTTATTATTTATTTTACTGATTCACATCTGTTCACGGTTTCTGATAATATATTCAGGACAGGGCATTCATTTTTAAAGCGTGTGATGGACCAATATTCTTGCACGATGTAGATAGACTTCGTCCATTTAAATCTTTGCCAGTAGAGAACAGCGACTGATTGTTATAATCATCACAAGAAGTATTACCGGTAGTTACGATGCTCGTGGAACCAGTGTTTATCCAGACTCCAGGTCTTAAGAGGAGGAATTGAGTTGGCTGGAGGGAAGAGACACAGTTCAATGCAAAAATTTGTGTCAGTGCTGGAATTTTTTTGAGGGGTGGGGGCTGAGGTTTTTTCTTTTTTTAGGGGAGGGGAATCTCCCCCTAACAGGCCTGGATAAAGCACTGTGTGGAACGATGTCACTACAAGCTGAGCCTGACATCCTGTTATCGTTGTTATGGGCTTAAACATAATCGCATCAATGTTGACACATATGCTATAGGCGTCAAATCCAAAATGGCGCCTACACGGCTGTGACATTTTGAAAACAAGCTGCTGAATTCCGTTGGCAAGAAAGCTGACAAAACAGCTCCTGTTGAAGAATAGGTAAGTAGAATTCTCATGAATAATAGACACCCACTTACGCACGCACGCATGCAGACATCTTCGTTTGATTTCTCTCTTAATTTTCTTTTTGTAGAAGTCGAATTAGAATGTCTGGCCACGTGGAAAGACAGATCAGAACTTTATCTCTACGGGACTTTCGCATCGGGCGCGGCAACGTCGAAGGAAGACAGATATCGTTGCTTCGTGAGTCTGTCGTGAATATTACATTAGATGTAATACGCGGAATTCGGAGCTTACATTGACCGGGGTTCAGTGACCGATGCCCCACTCTCCCGTCTTCCTTTCCCTTCGATCGGACATTTATCGAGGGCAGGCCACTCGGGTCAGCTCAGGCTTAAGCCTTCGAATAGAACGGGAAGTGCTATTAATGTTATCATCTTCCTCCTTAATTTCTTTTATGGACCTTTCACATCGTGGTAGAACTCTATAATCGCTATTCGAAATAATAACGTTCGGGGCTATCGTGACAATGCGAATTACATCAACTTCTCGCGTAAGAAGAATATATATCTGCAATTATTCTGCAGCATTCGAAAACAGTCATTTACATTGACCCACAATAGAGACACTCATAATTAATGGACGGGTTATGCACATCACCCATTCGACGACTAAATTAAGTAATCGGAAACCTATTTATTTTCCAATTAAAATAATGGGTAGTAGTAATCGTAGCTTCTGAGTGCCAGTCCTCAAGAGACGCGACATATAAACGCCTTGTTGTATTACATTACAAATTGTGAGAATACAAAGTTTTTCTTCATGATCGAACGAAATAAGAAGATTCTTCATTACTCACGTTTATTGATGAAGAACAGAATTAGACCTACATGCCACTGAAAAGAGATTGCAGACAAACAAATGATGACGCTGAGAAGGCGGATGATACACAAGGATACACAATGATACGCTGAGATAGGAATGGACGACTGGACAAAAAACAACGGCAGAGGCAGAGTACAAGAAAGACTGAGTAATAATAATATCTGCTTGAGTTCATGGATAACATGAAGTTATCGGCAGATACGTAGAGCCTACGCTGTAGACTTAGTCAAACGCTTTAGAATAATTAAGGAATGCGGACGTCAAAGAAAAAGAAATGAGATAAAAATTGGAATCATTATGCAATATAATTCGTCATTAAATCGACTTTAATTAGTTTATTTCACGCCTCGTGTATGAACGGAGTCCTTTATTCGATGCATTGAGCCAGAAAGAATCATGCCCATACCAAAGACCTCCGCTTTCACTCGGAACAACATAGCCATAATAATCATCATGTGACAAGAATTACAACAACTTATTCTGGAATGACCGCCGAAACAAAAAGTTAATTAGAAACTGAAACGATGACCTGGATCCCAAGTGATACAGAAAGACAACTGAACAAACTGAGAGGACATTCCAAGATAAATCCCGAGACAAATTAACTGAAGAAAATTCGTTTGGGACCGTTCATAAAATACGTCACGCGATTTTTTTGCAATTTTGACTCCTCCTCTGTCACAAACTGTCACAAATCTCAGACCCCCTAAAAGTACGTCATAAATCTTAGAACCCCCAATCCCACACCCTTATAGCGTCGTCCATAAATTACGTCACGCAGGCCGCTTTCTATTTAATATATTCGAGTTTTTTCGAGTTTCTCCTTCAGTTTTCTGTAGTAAAGCAAATAGCTGACTTCCGAAATTGATAAAGATTATTATTGAGACCTAAAATTTAATGTATCTCTGGCAAAAAAGTGTTAATGAACAATCAAAAGCTTTATTTTATTCTACCTCTGCCAGGTATATTTAAGGTTTTATTTATAATTAAAGTGTGACGTCACGCGAGTCCTTGCCCCTTCACCTGTCACAATTGTATTGTATTGTATACTGGACTATTTATATAGCGCCGTAAACATAGCATAACCAAAAACAAGGGCGTTTTACAGGGGGGTAAGACTCCCTAAACAGACGGCTTTTCAGTCTGTTGTTGGAGATGGGCCGAGCTTTGATCCGCCGTATTTCAGGTGGGATGGTATTCCACTGGAGTGGTCCACAAACTGTCACACTTTCTTAGACTCCCTTCCCTCGAGCGTAACGTACTTTATGGACGACCCCCATTGGAGTAGTTCTGTGTCGTCGTCATCGTCGTTACCGTGTTCGCTGCTGCTGCTGCATTTGCAGATGTACTCGCTTCTCGGGTCGTTGGTGTACCTGTCAATGTCAGCTGACGCCACCTGCCGAGGATTACGTTCGTCGAAGGACGGACCACTGACGATGGAATTGAATTCAGGTGAGCGAGCGTTCGTTTTGCCTGGCGCCAGATGCGAAGAAGACGTCGGCAGACGGCAGGCAGTCTCCATCGACGGCAGACGGCACCGAAGACAAATTGCGCTGCAATGCAGATATATAGTCTGCTATGTCAATAGGAATGGCGGCGATAACAACGATGCATTGAAAAACGATACATTGCTTCATCAGCAATTCTGAATTGGCGCGCGTGCGAATCAATGTGCGCTGTTTAGCAGGGACGTCATTGGGGGGGGCGCAGGAGGGCCGTTGCCCCTCTGATTTTTATGGGAAAACTTTTCGCGAATTTTTGTGTTTTTAAATTCATTGTGTTCAGGGGCGTAGCGACCGGGGTATATCGGTATATATACCCCCCAAAATCAGTCTACTTTAAAGTTTTTTATGTGATTTACATGTGGTTATAGGTGGTTTATATGGTTATAGGTGGTTTATAGTTAAGATTTATACCAACCCAAAATATTTATACCCTCCCAAATCAAATTCCTGGCTACGCCCCTGATTGTGTTCTCAATTGTTTTTATAGTTTTATTAAAATCACTGGTGTGTACTGTGTAATATTTTATATAGCACGTACTATGGACAAAAACCAATTTGCATACTGCAAAGGTATTTTTTAAAATACTGCCGCCTTGCAGTCGAAAGTCTTGCCCCCCTGGAAAACAATGAAATGACGTCTCTGCCGTCTAGCTCATAATTATAATGAATCATAAATAAATAAATAAAATCTCGTAGATTTATATAGCGCTGTGGTAGGTAGTACAGTAGTATAGCTGCTTATTCTAATGCGCGTAAATTAAGAACTACTGACGACGGTAGAAGAGCATCGATAAGTCAATTATACCTGAACACACAGACAGTGGAGTAAAAAATTGGCATTTTATGATCTTTTTTCGATTGCGGATATTTGGATATCGGTTTGACCGGTCAATTATTCAAATATTCCTACATCAATGTGCATTGTCATATCCATTGAAGTACATGTATGAGAGACGTCGCAATATTGTCGCATGCGTTTCGTCATGTTGGTCAAATAACGACGACAAAAGCACAGGCGATGATGATGATGCCATTTATCTTCAAAAACGAAGAATCAATAGACTATGTCACAAGAACAGTTTAGAATATAAAAGTTATTATCACGTGACTTCGATCTTGACGTCTCTTGCACTTTTCTGCACTGATGAGACGATGGTGGCACTGATATTCTGAATTTTACTTTGATCTTATGCGATGTGGCGCTATAGAAGTCGAAGACTAGATCAGATTAGGTGATGCTATGATAAAGATTTTGGCAAAGAGTCAATTCGACAGCAGACATTTTGCAAAAATGATATCTTCTGCAGATGTCTACAACCATTGGCCGACCATAGCACCGTGTTCGTTTCCGTCTTGGCTTCGGAATTCCTCGTGGCGAGACCTGCCTGGAAAATATCGTCTCCTGGCGGAAGAGGATCGCCAGGACAAACTACTTCTGGCCAACTTTAAAAAGAACTCCGTCCAAGAACACGTCGTCTATTCCGGTTACAAATGTCTTCGAATGCACGAAGAGACTCACGAGTCGACGATTCTGACTCACGTCGTCGAGGAGTGGTAAGAGCGGCTGCGACCCGTGTTCGATCCCGTATCGCTGACAAACCTGTTAAGGCTTAAGCTGTTATAGCCAATGTCCGAGCCTCTGTTGATTTGGAGCCTCTAAAGAAGGCTTTACTGAAATATGAAGAACTTATCTAGTTTGCAGATATATGCAGTGGTGTAGCCAAGGGGGGAGTTTTGGGGTTAAACTCCCTTAGCTGCCGACGAAAAATTGTTTAAAATGTGTTTCCGTACATTTTTATTTTCGGACGTGGTTTGGGGGGTCAAAGCCCCCTTGGCTTCCGACCCAAAATTTCTAAGCGCTATAGAATGTAAAGGTCAAGAACTGTTTTGCTTGTCAGCATCTGCAAAGGAAAAAGTACAAGAAGGAATGATAAGAATGACCTTTATTGTTTGTCAGGATTTTTCTAAGTTGGTTACGATCAAAACCAAAACCCTCCCTTTTGGAAATCCTCGCTACGCCACTGCATATATGTTCACTCGCAGAAAATTGTAATGTAATTTAGTCAAATTTTGTCTTATTCTAAAACACTATCCCTTCAAAATATGTGCTGGAATGAAGGTTCGTGTGTGTGCGCGCGCGCGCGCGTGTGTGCATGACATATGAAGCTGCAGTGAGAGAAATTGTAACGAATTCGCATCTTCGCATTTTTTCCAGCCAGCCTCGGTTTCAATGCATCAGAACCAAACGAAGACATGCTAATGTAATACAACTGCAGAAAGGTGAGTCTGTATCTGTTCTCGTGCTAGATGCATAGCGTACAAAATGAATCGAGCAAGGCTAAATCGCCAACTGAATAATATTACCCCCCCTCCCCAAAGAAAATGCACGTAGCATCATTTGCAAGACTTTGAGACCAAACTACAGCAGACCAAATTAGGCTTAAAAAGCGATTGGGCGAATCTATTGCTATTCGATGGCCTCTGCGTGGCATTGAGGAGTTTGGAGAGAGGGGGTGGTGACCGTGTTAGCGGAAGAGCGGCTTTTAGCGAGTCCATCTTGATCCATTACGAGCCGCGTTTTCCATGTCGGCAGCTGCCAGATGGAAAGAGATTTATTTCTAAAGCCAATCGGATTCCGTTTAAGACTCGTATCCATCCATATTCAGCGCTTTTCCTAGCGGCGTCTGCAGAGTGCTTTGTGTGCGAACCAAGAACTCGTTCTTAGACGTCGGGAAAATTTGCCTGGCGGTGGCGGGGTGACGGGGGTCGGGGGTCGGGGGCGCAGTTAACTGATGTATTCGTTTCTCTGAACTTCACGGACATGTCGTATATAGAATTAGCAGCTGTGGTCATAAATTTGTATTTAAACGTGCTACCTATCACGTTAATATATAAAAGGAAACAGTGCATAACAGTAAATAACCATGCAGACGGAGGAAGAAAAAAAGAAATCGTGCATCATTCGAGTATTTGGGGAGTGACAGGGGCGTAGGTCATGGGGAGACTGCGGGGGACGGTCCCACCCAATAATTTTAGTGAAGGGGGTTTATAGCATAATTCATCCCCATTAATGTTTTGTGCTTCTTTGTTTCTTTAACGTCCTAAAAAGTCTGACAAGCAAAAAAGGTCCAGTTTAAACATATTTATGGGTAGGTAAACTTTAAAAAATTAAACTATCCCCGATGCTGACGGAGGAATACGCCCCTGGTGGTGGCTGTGACTACTGGGTGACAGAGTGGCGACAGCTTTCGCTAATGGATCGGATGCCTTGGCCCAAAGTTCTATCGGAATGATGAAGCTGAGTGTTTCTTACCCTGCAACGTTTATCGGGGGAGAGGGAGTTGTTTCCAAAGAAAATCGTAAAATTTGAACAGATTCCAGATGACAGACAAAGAAGACGTTTCTATGGAAACAATGTGCATGAGAGTTTTTAACTGACAGCCCAAATAGACGGGTTGTCATCATGGCACAAAACGATTTGATTTAAAAATCAGTTGCGATAACAAGATATTTGAACAGTGAACATGTACGCTAATAATAGTTGTTCTCATTTGTGAAGAATTTATTATTGAATAGGAACATCAACTATAGATAGCGACATCAAATCATAATTCTTCAAAATCCTGAATTGCTAGAATCTCTGACGAAAGTGGTTTAGTCGCTTTGGGCATATATGCTAGACTACAATAAATTTCGAATAAATTAATTTGATTTGGAACCAAGTAAATTCGTGAGATATTCTTATAGTCAATTTTGTTGTCCGAATCATAATGGATATGTGTTCATCGAACTGGGTTTAACAACCAGAGTAAAAGTATTTTTACTTATTCATTACGAATGAACCAATTCATTAGGAATGAATCAATGTTAGGCGAGCCAAATTCTCTTGTTTGCCTTTTGCAGGTAATTATGTTGTCAATGAAAATCATCGTTGCACTGAATTGGACTTCACTGCACTTCGATCGAATGAACTTTTCTTGGGTATAAAGAAATGAACAGTTTTGTTTTTCGTTCGCATTGGCTTGAGTCTAGCTTAACGAGTCTCGTATTAGAAACAGAGAGAAGCTTCTAGTAAAATCGATCCATAATTAATCTCTTGTCTTTCACACTAAATGGGGTTCCAAATTTTGCCACTCTTTAGAAAAAAATATGATGCAGCTATAGGGCAAGGCCCCTCTACTCTGTTACCCAATTCTTCTAGTAGACCAATTGACGTAGCCTAATTGCATACTTGAATACTTGTACTGGGCAGAGAGCAGTGGCGGCTCCACAGGAGGGCCCGGGGGCCCGTGCCCCTATTGAGTGTCTGCCCCCAGTGGCCCCTGTTGGAACCCTATACTTAATGCTACATACATAATAACAACATATAGTTGGTCCCCGCATGATTAGAAGTTGCCACCGCAACGTCCCCCCACTTGCCATATCCTGGAGCGGCCACTGACAGAGAGGTAGGAAGAAGTGAACTTATGACCTTTTTTCTCAGAAGCTAGCAGACAAACTCTTTGGCGTTTCGTAGATGTGTTGAGTATAATTAATTGTTTCGTTAACGTCTCGCGATCTTCTGAATGGTCGGTGCTGTAGCCGAAGACTCGTTCGCTGGATTCTGTCCCTTCGAAGGTCGCTATTATTCCGTCGTGGAACGAACCGGATGTCGGCTGGAAATGTCTGCCGGATGTAAGAACCGGTCGCAGCTCGAGGTCATTTCAACGTGTCAGTTTCGCCCAGGTATGTAGCATTTATATGCAGCCAGGAAGACAAGCCGCGGACACACAAAATTTCCTGTGAAATCGCACGACAGACTGGAAGTTGCCACTTTTGCGCCAGTTACAAATTTCAGCAACCAAACACTAGTTCATTTTTTATGAACGCGTCCTACCACTAGCCTGGTCATCGCCAGGTGGCGCCGCCGCATTTTGGAATTTAAAAGAAACATTCCAATGACTGCATTCAGGACATGATACTGCAGACCTGCACCAAATTTCACGCATTTTGACCCAGGGGCTGTGAAAATATTTACAGTACAATGAAACTGGGCGGTACCGGTTTTACTGGCCCACCCAGACACCCTGCATATGGAGCATCGAATCTAGGCCTATATAGCAACAAAAGCGCGTTTACCATCAAAACAAATATCAAATTCAACTTTCTTATTTTATTCGTCAAAACAAAGACCGCTAGTGTTTTTCTAATTGTTCGTCCGAAATAGTTCACGTGGATTTTTATTTATATTCAAAAATGGTGCCAAGATGGTGGCGACATAGAAGTCATAGATTGATTGATTGATTGAATAATTGATTGAAAAAGGAAATTCGAAGTACTTGAAATTTGTAACCTTTGTAACTTGTAAACGCCTGTATCCTGTAACTTGTGCAACGTGTAACTGACTGGTGTAACTTAATTTGCGTAATTGATGCCATTTTGATTGCGCGACGATTAAGTTCTTGAATGCGCAGTGTTAGTCTATCTAGGGACGGAAGTGTTGAAAATTATTTTTAAGGAAAGAATTTGAGCTTATTTGTTCACAGCAGTAACGTAGCCAGGATTACAGAACAGGGGAGAATAGCACATTGACATTTCCGACCCAAAAACCTTTTCTTACAGACAAAAAGGTCGTCGTCTCATACTACTCCTACCCCTAACTATATTCACGACTGGTCCCGACCAGAAAAGGGGGCCGGGGCCCCCCGTACTCCCGCGGCTACGCCAATGCTTGTTCACATGCTGAGCTGATCGATCGTTAGGCCTATGTGCTTTTTGAAATGTTGCTTGTGTAGTTCTGCAGTTGAGGTGCTTGTCGTGGTGGAGAGAAGATCAGAATCTATTTTTCCTCGCCCAGAACATCTCCGGCGAATCCTCCGACCGCGTTTTGTGCTTTGTGAGATCATTCTTAACATATTCATATCCAACCGCGTTAACGCCGCAAAATCCATCACCATTAGTCTCAGTTAGCTTAATTTGTACCCGGTTATTGGATTAGGTCGACTTCATTGGTCGGTTTTTCGCGAAACCGGCGAGGAACCGTTGCCCCAACCCAACATTTTCTACCCCACCCCTCCAGCTAGGATACTTCTTGACCAAGGATGGAAAAATTACCAATCTTCCCGGCAATTCGAAAGACTTCCAATCATATTTAATCGATTATATGACACCATGGACAAAACGATATAAATCTATGCGTTACTTAATTAATTCAACTTTTTTTTTACTATCACGTGATCAAATTAAGACGAACAATATTGAAAAGATGCCGATTAACTCGCCAATTGCCGATGTAAAAGCACATTTCTAACTACGCATTCTGTAGTAACAAAGGAAAACAATTCAAAGGAAACTTTTGCCTACATCATTGTGCGTGCGTTTTTGTAGATAATGCAACAAAATGGACCAATGACGGATATCCTACAAGACAAAAGCTGCGGCCAAGGTGTCGCTAACTTCACTTCCGGACAAATCGAGAGCTATTCCTTTCAAAACTACTTAGGTAAGAAGATGAACTACTGTTGGAGTTACTTAGATTGAATTGAATTTTTATTTCACCAGAAACGCCTCATCCTCTCAAAACTGTATGGCTATGGACCTACCTTGTTTGTTGTATGAAGTGTATTTTGGTTATTTTGTGGTTAGAATTTTACATGGCATTCTGTTTAAAGTAAAAAAAGATTCGTCGGAGTAATCGTCAAAATGGTATTTCGAATAATGAATGATATAGACGTAATTGTATCGTTTGAAGCCCGTTTTCAATGACGCTGTAGGCCTAAGTTAAAGTTCAATGGTCGTTTCACAGAAGACCAGAAGGGTCTAGACTCTAGACCAGTGGTGCACACACTCCGGCCAGCGGGTCAAAACCGGACCGCGTAGAGTCGGCATGTGATTCATCGAATCCAATATGAAAGTAGTAAAACAAATACTGTATTATTATGATTTATGATTAATTATGTCCGAAATAGACCCGCACTTATAATCGACGACGATGTATTGGCCGATTTATAGAATATACCAAAACGACACACAGCATCTCCCTTCACACTAAAAATAAGTATCACTCGGTAATAGACTTTTAGCTAATAAAAAAATTATTAATTTTAACTGTATCGCTTGTTTGGCCCCCGCCGTATTGGAAAAATTATTTGTGGCCCGTTGACCAAAAAAGTTTGTGCACCACCAGTCTAGATATTGTTGAACCACGGCGTAGCCTCGGGGAGACGAGACGGGGTGAGAGCCCCTATTTTGTCATGGGCTGGTCGTGAGCTTTGCGCGAGACCGTTGAGATATTTTGTGTGTGTTGGGGGGGGGGGAGGTACGTAGTTTGATCGAATGCGTCAATGTGCGAGTAACTCTGTGACGACGTTTTTTGCTTATTTGAGACTCTTTTTGCCAGAAAATGTCGATGTGCCCCCCCTATTGCAGAACCCAGGCTACGCCAATTAGTAGTTATGGTTGGCAATTGGAAGTCTTCTAGCTTGAATTTCTTGGCATCTGTTTATTGCACGGAAAGTCGTTTAAAATTCGTCGTTTCTGCAGATGAGTGTCCACTCGAAATCATCCAACAACCGGAAGTGGCTGTCATAAACACCATCGACGACGACGACGGCGACGAAAAGCCACTTCCGGAACACGGCTACAGTCACGTGTCGAGCGAAGACATATCGAAAGCGAAAGAACTCTACGTTCGCAGTTCAGACGCAAACAAACTCTACCAGCGAATTCGACCTTTTGACCTTCTGTTAATCAGTTATTTGCAAATCCAAGTGGCAACATTTCTGTCAAGGTGATAGAAATATTTGATTATAATATCAACAAATTGTTCACATCTATAACTTCCAGTCATGAAATAATCAGAACCCGTGCAATGGCACGATGTCATTGATTGATTTTCATAAAGGCAGTAGGGGGACGTACTGCTCCCACCACAAGTATTTTTCAGTGGGGGGATAAATCTTAAGTCCCCGAAAAATTAAACCTTGTACATATTTGGAATGCGAGATACACAAGAAAGCAGAAAGACTGACAGAAATAGAAGATTAGGAATTAAATGGAATTGAAAGAAAATTCTGAAGTCTTCCGAAAGAGTGAAACGGACATTCCCGGCTTATGATTCGAATGTTCTAAAGACTTGCGTTTTAAGATTGTCAAGACACAACGCTTTTTAATTAATGCGATTTTGTTCGATTAGGCTGATAGTAGTATTCTCGTCATTCGCAATATTACAGAGAAAACTACGCACTTTCTTTCCTTAGCTGTTAACACTAGAGATGCAGTAATTCTGGAATGATATTAGTACATACAAGTATATACAGTACAGTTTCGCATGAAAAAGATACAAATCCCAGGCATTCTTGAATACAATAGCGACATGCATTGCTAGATATATTTCAGAGTAGAGTAAGGCCTTGATAAGCGAATATCTCTTGAAATTCACTCAAATTCTCGGATCACTGACTGTGCAGTTATTGAAAACGATCTTATTTGCTATTTATCATATGCAAGAAATATTAATGTAATCGCAAAAGTCTGTCTATCACCAAATCATATGCATAACATAGATTACAACATTTTATGTGAACACAACGGCATTTTGTAACACCTAACAGAAACACTTATCACAGCTCAATTACTTGTATCCACGTGTATAAACTGGTTATCATTTGCTGTACGTAATGAGAGCTCCGCATAAAGTTTTTCGTTGTCGAAATTAGCTAGCAATCAATCGCAACTGATTGACTTTTCAGTAACATATACAGTAGCAGAGTTAAGCAGAAAATTACAGGACAAAGCTACTTCTGTACAGTGTAAAAAATTCGCGTGAATTTGTTGGCATTGAAAATACACTTAGAAAATTTGAATCATATAATCGATTTTATTCGACCATGACTTACAGAAAGACTCGATGAAAAAAGCATTCAGAAATCGCCAAGTCCGATAGGCTTTGGCTTAGCGCTAATTGTTGGCTTTTGGTCAGAAGCGTTGGCATACATTGTCGTGTCACCAAATGCCTTCTTTGACGATTTTATGATAGAACTGCAGTTTTCGTACTCTTCATATTGCATCAGACACGAGCAGGCGAAGTCATGCAGGAAAGAATAATGCTCCTAGACGAGAGAGAAAAAACACAAAGGATCATCAGAATTAACATCTATTGGTTTCCCACAATCGCCAGAAATTAAATAGCATATAACAGATCAGCGGAAATCCACTAGCGAGAACTGCGTCTATAAAAACTCGAAGTTTAGAAATAACATTTGATGAAATTCGACTTTGACTTTGCTCTGTTATCTGTACCACAAACAGAGCAAAATCCAGAGACAAATGCGATTAATTCTAGAAATATCATTATCTTTCGCTCAAAACATGAGATCTAAGCCTATGGCCACCCCGCTCCCCAATCATTCCCTCTTCGGTGTCTGAACGCCTCGTTGTGTGACTGCATGTCATGCCCTGACAACGTAATTCCAGTGAAGTGACATTACAAGATACATCAAAGCAATGCGTGTGCCATTTTGCATTCTCTGCTATACGCTTCATTAGTCACTTATCCATTCGACGCTCGCATACTTCGGAAATTTGAACGAATCGGGTTATGAATGAACACGAACAAGTGAACTACAATAGGATTAACTTGTTCGATTCATGTCGCCACATAAGCTTAGGCCTATATGAAGAATAACGGAATAATTCGAATGTCACGTTCAGCAGTCAATCGCGAAAATGTTCTGTTGGAAAAAAACCATTTCAAGTCGGAACCTTTCTCTTGAAGTCGGGGAGGAAAAGACGAATCGAAATCAAGGAAAACTAAGCATAGAAGGGAGAAGGGTAAAAAACATAAACTATAGGAATTCACGTTCAGAAGAAAAGATCCTCATCATGCGTGTGCTCAACTGAGACATCGAAATGTACAACCGCTGAGAATATCTTGTCGGATCATTTATAAAACGTCTTGGCGCAGGTGTTGTTGTAAATACGGGGGACGTGAAAAGGGTTCAACCGACAGGTTGGTCGAGGCATCAATAGGCTTACTTCTTCTCAACGTCTTTTGTTAATCAAACTTCTTTTCAGATTTTCTGGTAAATCAAGTGCCGATGCACGATGAAGATGTAACCAAATTATCATAAAATTACCACAAATTCAATCATAAAACAAGATGACCATAACATATATTTTTATTTAGCCGACAAGTTAATAACAGAGGAAGGTATCTGGAGTTTTCACGACAGCAACTGTACTTAGGCCTACTTAACTCTGATTGGTTCATATAAAGGAGAGAATCGGAATTACGTTACAGTTGCTTTGTGTCAAAACTATGTAATCGTCTGAAATGTTGTATGATGGAGAGTAGATTTTTGAAATACTGTGTATAATGCGCGGTCTTAAATGGCTGAAAAGTGTCGCATTTCGAGCGCTGTAGAGTACAATTGAGACAAGGAGTATTGAAAATCCTTGCACGATTTGACGCAATGACGATGGACAATCAAGAAAATCTGATTCTAATTTGATTGTTTTGTCACTCCGCTGAAAGTTTTGCATAAGTTTTGCAGCTACCTGTAACAATGGTCCTTCCATTGGCTAACTCTGATCGTAAGTGAAAACCGCCACGCCGCCTACAAGTAGCGTCAAGCCGAACAATGTTACTAATGCTGTTTCATTTTCGCCGTCTTACCATCGAATCAACCACCTGAGGTCGATTTATTGCGACGAACCGACACGCCAAGAAGACGTCGACCACCTGTTCGATCTTCATCATGTCCACCAGGTACATGGCGGCCACCAGGAGTCCGGACCTCGAAGCACCGTTACTACGCAAACATGCGTGACACAATGTATTGATAGAATAGACGTATTAAGGGCGAAATAATTAAATTAAGATTTATTATGTATTCAGTGAAAATCAGAGCATAATCGTTGCTGTCTTTAGATCAAATATAAATGTCAATGTGACTTAATGTTTCTTATTGAAATTGTGACGATCAAAGACAAGAAGACAAAGAATATAGGAATATAGGAACAAGGCTTCTGGAGAACAAAAGGGCAAAGAATGAGGTTACACAGCAAGACCATAATGTGAATGGATGGATGGATGGATGAAACGCAGTGGTTCTTACCCAGGGCGGATCCTACTGAACCACTCCAAACCCTGTTCTTATTAATATTAATTTAAAGCAAATTCCTCTGAATAGTCGTTTCTTTATTTTAAAATAAGGCAACGACGCGTTCAGAGGCCATTTCGCGTAAGCTTATTTCCTTACGTGCACTGGACGACCAGTGGTTCTTTATTGGAGTTGGTCATTAGGACGTTAATCAATTCCAGCAGCAAGGCGGAATTCGCCGGCGTCGAAATTTCGTTCGGCCAGCCTTTGATACGATATTGCTGAATAGTCAACGAATCCACTCGCTTCTAACAATTTCACACAATTCAGCAATCCGCTAAAATTCGTGTGAGATCTTTGCACTATTTCGAAAGCAACTGAACTCATATTAGTGTTTTTGGAAGGTCTTGCGCTTGAATAACTCGAGAAAATTAATGTAAATGTTAAGCTATAAGATTGACGACACACATATTTTAAAACAATTGGAATGCATTTCTTGCATCGCACATTACAGAAAGTGCGTTACAGAAAGTGCGTTCAGAAAGTGCATTACAGAAAGTGCGTTACAGAAAGTGCGTTCAGAAAGTGCGTTACAGAAAGTGCGTTACAGAAAGTGCGTTAAAGAAAGTGCGTTACAGAAAGTGCGTTACAGAAAGTGTGTTACAGAAAGTGCGTAGGCTCTTTAATTATTTTTCTATTCTGCTATACACGTCCAAAGCGTAGGCCTATAACTACATTTTTAAAGGTAAAGCTGTGGATCCTGTCTTGCCTTTAAATTCAACAAGATGCACATACATCAGGATCAAATCAGTTATGTCCATGTGTTGGGTTGCGTCAGACTATTCCATATTTATGGTGGGTTTGGTTGTGTCAGAAAATATATCGTGGTTTAAGAAATTGCAAATGTATTACGGCGGGTTGAGTTGGGTTGGTCAAGTAACCATATTACCGGTATGGGTTGGGTTGGGATGGACATTTGATGGGACGGGTTGGATTGGGTTCCAAAAATGGACCCATGGACATCTCTGGATCAAATGCTTCGCGCTTGGAGTCAAGTCATACAATGTAACATTCAGACACAATGCCTAGATTTTCATGGAGCGGTCATTCCAGTCATGACTTAACAGTGTGTGTGTGTGTGTTGACTCACCTCTTTAGTGTTAGTCAGTGTGAACTGTTTCAAGACGATATTCTGAGAGACTTCCTTTGTGTCGATGGCTTCGACCTCAAAAGGACCGTAGGTCTCAGTCGCTGTCTCCTCTGGCCAATACGCCGGACAACTCTGTCAAAAGTTTCAGAAGAATCGATTGCCAACATCGCCACTGATCAGCAGAACAGTTCTCAAAATACACAATGCAATTTTTTAGCAGTTTTAGACGTAAATTAGATGTCTATAAAGAAAATCGATTAATTTCAGACCTTTATATTATAACAACAACTACTACTACAACAACAACTACTACTACTACTACTACTACTACTACTACCACCACCACCACCACTACTACCACCAGCCCACCACCACCACTACTACTACTTCTACTACTATTAGTAGTATAATGAACTTCTATAGCACCAGCTCTAATGCTGAAAGGTATCAATTGACGGTACTCCAAATTCATGTCGCAAAAGACCAGGCCAATTGAAGAGATCAGTCAGAGTGGGAGTGGGAAGGCAGTAAGACAGACTTCGAGGCGGAAGGTAAACGAAGAAGATATTTCCTAATATAGTGACCTCGTCATTTGGATCGAATTCGTTCAGTAGTACAATCGCCTTCAATCGATGATCCCAGAGAAGTCGCCAGAAATCGACGATTGTTTCCTGCAGAGGCCACTGGGTCAGAATGAACGCATCCTTCATTCGATAACTCTGCTCAACAGCAAACATCTATGTCGCTAACCAATGAAAATATCTTATTATAGTTTTGAACAGCAATAGTTAATATGATTTTATGCAAAATTAGGTAATTTTATTTAAAACATGAAAGCATTTAAACCAGCGGTTCTCAACCTTTATACTGCCGCGACCCCTTTAATTCAATTCCCCATGATGTGGCGACCCCCCAACGGTAAAATTATTTTTGTTCACAATGTACACTGTAAGCTGCTAAAAATAATAATGCTACGACAATTAAAATATTCGGAATCGTTATTATTTAATTGTCTCCATGTCTATCCTCGAATGACAATTATAGTGAAACAACTAGTACGTCGTAACTACCACTGTGGAAATTTTGTACAATACGAAAAGAGACAACCCCATATTTCTGATGGTCTCGGGCGACCCCTGGCAAATCGTCATTCGACCCCCTTGGGGGTCGCGACCCACAGGTTGAGAACCGCTGATTTAAACGAACTACAGATGCATAAATTGCATAGTTATTCAACAGCTTTAATAACTTTAATAACTAGATCGCATTTTGGAGTCAACAAACTTTCTGGAATATCCACTGGGATCGTGTGAAGAAATTTTACAGAAACTAAGAAATTAATTTCATTAATTCGAATTTCGATCTTTTAGCCGAGTCAATTTTCAAATATCACTAAGATTCCATTTATTCGTTATCCTAGACTTAATTCAAGGCTTACTGTATATGCAAAATCATCAGTTTCTACAAAATTTCCCACAGCTCATCGCTTAGGATAATTTAATTTGACAGTGTGAAAAACAAGCTCAGGATCAGGGGCGGAGCTAGGGTGTCCGGCGCCCGGGGACAAAGCATACTGATGGCGCCCCCCACTTCACGAAAATCATAAGAAATAAAAAATGGCGCCGTTCTGCCCATTTTGGCACCCCTTCATTCTTCATTCAACTTCGCGAATACCCTGACAAGCAAAAAATGGTCATCATCCGTAACGGAACATCCTACCTTAAACCAATTTTGGCGATCCCCCCAATCTCGACGCCCGGGAACATCTGTACCCCCATGCACCCCCTAGATCCGCCTCTGCTCAGGATTGTTTCATAACAAGGTTTACACTTCTTAGGACAGCCTTAAAAGTTCGTCCATTAAATAACACGATCTTCTGACGAGCGTATTAATGGCCGGGAGTAGGCGCACTTGTTACAAGATGCTCTGATTCTTAACGGAGTCTCAGAGCGCATGCGCGAAGTCACCGGAAACAGAACTAACTTACGTCAGCGTAGACTGCGTTTACGTAATCAGTTCCGTTGTAGTAGGTGGAGTCAAGATGCGGTCTTCCGTCGTCATCTGTAGAGCATGCCAAAAAAGGTTTTGTAATTATTTTATTGTACGTTAAAAGAAAATTTAGTGATAAACGCAATAATATTCATCTACTTAGGCGTTGTGATGCGACAGGATGCGCCAAACGAGACTCTCGTACAGTACTTACATGCAACGATATCCTTGTCTCGGTTCTTGGAAATGTTTGCCTTCTCTATCCCCGATGAGTATTTTTCAGTTCTGAACTCTTTTAACTTTTTCAGAAGCTGAAACAATCAAAACGCTATCGCAGCACGTGTCAATATCATATGTCAAATTATGGCATTAACATTTGGAAACAAATGCAGTACGAGAACGAGGCGCATCAACAAAAGAAATTCCTGCCGAGTATCTCATGAAATGTCTCACATAGTCTAACGAGAGATGAGCCGTCTCTTCTTAAGATAACTGGTTCTTTGTATCACAGGTTTTATAGACGACAAGAATATTATAACATTGATTCTCTATATGACCTTAGCCAATGGAAGGACTATTGTTACAGTAGGTGTATAGATATGCAAATATTTCAGGGTAGTCATGAATCATTCGAAGTAAAATCACATTTTCTTGTGTCTCTATCTTCATTGCGACAAATCGTGCTAGGATTATTAATATATTCTGTCTCAATTTTGTTCTACAGCGTTCGAAACGCCACAAAAATGATGATACACTGTAGGTGCTGGTTCACGAAGTGAAGTAGGCAACGAATTCCGGAGTTTGTTTATTAACACCGACAAGCTATAAGTGAAGAGTTAACACTAATTACTCAGTAAAAATCAGTTCTCATATGAAAACATAGGAAACAGCAGCCGTGGGAATTGTTCTTGAGGTCTCAAACAGACTCACGGCAAACTGTTGTTCGAGGGTCGATAGGGAACCGTCTGGCCATGGTTTGGCCATTTCGACGAACTGTCTGATGAAGTCGGAGCACGGAATGCCGGTGTCGCCCGCCTGGACTCCATCGGCAAGCGCTTCGTGAAGGAATATGTACTGCTCCTGAAAATACAAGAAAATACAGTGAACGTCAGTGGCGGCTCCACCGGGGGGCCAGGGGGGGACCGTGCCCCTATTGAGTGCCTGTCCCTCCAGTGCCCCCCCAGTTGGGACTCTATACTTAATGCTACATATATTAAGCAACAAATGGTTGGCCCCATGATTAGAAGTTGCCACCCCAACGGCCCCCCACTTGCCAAATCCTAGAGCCGCCACTGGTGAACGTCTCTTCTTCTTCTTCTTCTTCTTCTTCTTCTTCTTCTTCTGCTGCTGCTCTTCTTCAGTGTCGTAACGATGCTTTCGTACGCTGTGACAGTCCCAGCAATTTTTCCACTCCTTGTCTTTTTTTCTGCTGCTCTTATTGCTTGAACGTATCATTGATATATTATAAGGCGCCGTTGCTTATTTTCTATGCTTCGTTTCCTTATAATCGGAATATACATAGTTTTCAGAGGCGTTGGCTAACAAGCATGATGGGCATTGATGGCATTTGAGAGTCATGCCAGCGGGAGTTGTGGGGGATTGCCATTTCCCGAGTTCCCCTTCCTCTATGCTATTTTAAGAGTATGCAAGTCAGTAAGCACTGAACTTCCTCTTTTCACTGCTAATACCACACTGCTAATAGCGAAGATATCGCTATCATGCAAAAAGAAAAATATTTATGGTCATATCTAACACGTAATTGCGATTCTTATCAGCAGTTTGTGAGCAAATGAAAAGCTCAAGAACCGAATAACGGCAGAAGCTAAGTTTAGACAAGTAAATGCACAGTAATTTTTAAGTAAAAGTAAATGAGTAGTAAAGTTCCACTGCAATTACAATGGCGTGATATAAAAATGGCATTTGATATTAAATATGGATTTCCAGATAATTTGATACTGCATTAACTCTGTGCCACTGTAAGAGGAATATAAAACGTATAACTCTAAAGCCTTCTTTGCTTTGACGTAAGTCTATGGAATATAAGAGTCGTATTTAGAAGGTTCAGTCATCGACTTTTAGACGTCGTAATAGAATGAAGAAGAGATTGATCTCCGCTATCTTCTAGTAGCCTACCGTTGTCTGTACCATTCCCATGCGCTGGTATCTCAGCTCTTCGACGCAACCGAATATCGAACACTCGTGTTCGTCCTTCAACTGCTCCAACAGGTAGTCGAGCGCCAGATAGGTGCCCGTTCTTCCTATTCCAGCGCTTGCATGAAGAAACAGTTTAATAGGACTTCGATAGAACTAATCAGATTTCACAGCAAATAAAAAAAGCTATCCATCAATGGTGGCGGCAGTTATGGACTTGGTTTGGGGGGAGGGAGGGGTTTCAAGCTGCAAGGAAATGCACGCTGTGGATTTTACCGTGTACAGTAATTACTGCGCCGAAAGGAGCAACAAACAGTGCCGCTGCTGATTTCGGCAGCCAAGGATATATGGGGCTATGTTAGCTAAGTCCAAGAAACTATCACAGAAATGTGATATTCTACACCACAATTGGTCAAGAGCGCTAGATCAGCAGTACACTCGAAAAACGTCTTACGTCAATAATGCTTCAAATAAAATAGACCCACCAATTCATAACAAAGTTAGCTTTGCCAACGGTGATAAGCCTGGCAATAGAAAATAGAAAATTTGTAACGACAATGAAAGTATGAAGAGGGCTATTCATTGCTACTAAACATGTTATGAGTTTGAGGTTTATTTAGTTGGGTTTGCTAAACGGCAAAACACGAAATTACCACTTGTTAGTCGTATGCTAGGCGACGTAACTAGAGCGTGACCACCTTTTAAAATTGCGTACAGCTTTTAAAGGTAGTCATGTAGGGCGAATGTTTTCGTGATTCCGAAAGACCAAGTGTCGCGTGATATTTTTCATGGTCATGACTGTCATTTTGAACAGCTCTTTTGGCGAAGTAGTGCTTACAACTGGCAAGGCCTACTTGTCAATATTAGAGTCGGCGAAAGCGGACTTCCATCGCATTTGTTTTGTCTGACAATGAATAACTGGTCTATGCCTATGCAGTGTATTGTGCAGCTAGATTCTAGCTGCTAGAAGAAATAAGAGGTCTTCTATATAAAGCATAAAAGATGATATAGGAAAGCGTCGTGACTAAGGAGTGGCCAATGGAAATGAGCAGGAAAGTTTGTGACTGCAGCGTTACATACACTCTCCTCTGTCAATGAGGGGGGGGCAGGGCCATATTAAGGCGGGGCTGAGGGGGCTGTAGCCCTCCGGCCCATCATAAAAATAGGCCCACCGATTTCGAGATAACCTTTTTTGCTTGTCAGCACGATTTTCAGCACGATTTGGAAGATAAACTTTTTTTGCTTGTCAGAGATTTTCAGTATAGGCGACGGCCTTTTTTTCTCAGCCCCCCGGCCCACACGGACCTTAATCCGGCCCTGGGGAGGGGTTATGGCAGTTTGGAGGGGTGGTGGGTGGTGAGAAATTGTCATCTAATTACACACTGGCATTCTTGTCGTAACCTTAGCATTATCGTTATTAACTTATTACTACTAATTTATTGCAATTTTTGTTGTTGGGGACAATCTAAGACATGAGGAGGGAAATTCCCCCATTATCCGGCCACTATGCAACGCTGTTTATGAGTTCAACAAGGAATTCTCAAAACCAAACAAAAATAATTGAGTGACTTCAAAGTATTGTCACTGATTTTAAGCTCAAGTGAAAGGTATGCTTCGAGTGATCACCTGCAGTGAATGACGACAGGTCCGGTTGAGTCTCGTTGAAGTGCTTTTACTTTTCGTCTGAAACTGAGGAGTGACAAGAAATGGTCTGGCCTCGTCTTGTCACTCCACGTCAGGAAGTGCAGCTGAAGAACAGTTCGTGGCGTCATGTCTTCCTAAAGAACGACAAACGCAAAGTATTCATAAATGATATAATTATTTGACTGAATTTGTAAATCGTTAGAAAATTGAACGCTTGCGCATCATCACTTCACCGATCAAGGAGTTGCCTAATCTTCAAATCTTTTAAGACTTGCTGCGACTTTAACAAGAACTAGGCCTACATAGGCAAACTTTTTAGTCTGCTGCTTAGGCCTATAGAACTGACATTAGCCAAGTGGTCTATCATGTAAAAATGGCCAGCACGCGCAGTGGCGTCGCAAGGGAGCGAAGGAGGTGCGGGCTGAATACGCCTCTAAAACTTCATTGTTCATGTAAATTTGAGACCTTTCTTTCGTCGTGAACGGTCATCTCTCGATATGCGTAGTGGGCGTACGTCTCCTCGACGACCAACGTAGCTGAGATCTTGTGAAACGTTTGTACGGAATTCAGTTTCTCCGGCCAATACCTTTCGCACTTTTTCTTTTAGAAAACATTACACAAACGATCATTTTTAAAAGTTCCGTTGTCAGTTGCATCGGAACACTGTTCAATCGTGCAATGAATAACCTTCAGATGTAAAGGAAAGCACTTCTCGAACAAATTCTGCTTGAGGATCTTTACCTTTCCGCCTTCCATTAGCGAAGTAGTCATAATGATCAGGTTAACATTCTGTTGCCAGATCATTCGCCAAAAGTCATCTACAGTATTCGGACGTGGACCTGAAATTAAGCAGGAAATCTGAAGAAACCGTAACGTTTGGAATAGGAACCCGAGAAGGAAGTCACGCTTGTGAACGTTTTAATGCAAAATATTATAATTTATTGACAGTAAAGGTAATTAATTATGACAGTTGACTACAGCTGACCTTGTGTAGCGATGTACATTTTGTCAACGTTTTTGTAGCCCTATAAAGTAACAGATGAAATATAGCAAAAATAGGTCGAAAGTCCTCCAGACAAATCAATAATTTCTTATAAGCTGCTGACAAAAATAATATCCTTTCATAGGACACAACGAACAACGACTGGAGATTCTGAACATTGGCAGCGTACTAGGCATATCGTCTAGGCATGAGCAAATTCACCAAAACCAGAATGATCATTGGTAGATCCTTAATTAAAGGAATGTAGACTGTAGCGCTTTGAAAATTCAGACACAACTTTTGCATATTGATAATACTATGTACCAATAAGTATCAGTGATTGATTCAGATTCGATATCAACATTAGACATAACCATTATGGTTTTTACATTGCAAAGATACCTCTTCAAATAACGCCATCCGTTCTAACTGTTCAATGAACAATCATCGTATATGATTAATAGTTGTGAAATGGATATATTTAGGAAACAAATAAAAGTGCTAACCATGTCCAAATATTAAGCAGAGAAACATATGAGCAGTCAAGACGCAATAGTCAATCATTCTATTATAACTAAATTGCATACAGATTTCACTCAATAACGAATATAGCAATTGTCTATCGATCCTATATTTAAATTATCTTGTTATTCGTTAGTACAGAAATATGCTAAGAATTCTGACCGTTATGTAGTTGGCGTTAATGTAATCTCCCTCAGGATCATCATATTCCTCGATTTCCAAAGGTACTATTGTGTGGTCATCTGCGTTTAGAAATAGACATTTAAAATATTTTATATCATAGATAGAATTCCTATCATAATTTATCGAAACCTTTTCAGCAATCATAAAATTTTCTTACAATGAAGAAATAGACATACTAAGGAATCGTTAACATAGAAGTTTTGATCATGTATTTGTCCAATCATTGTTATGTAGCAATATTGTCGATACTTACAACTCTTCAACTTTATTGTATATTCTAGAAACCATTCTAAAATGTTTCCTCTAACAGACTTCATCTCAAAATAATGATCAGTAGTAAAGTGTATTTAGTTATGCTGTAAACAAGTACTGAATCAGCTTACACGGAAGTACGTTTGCAAATCTGTTCTTCGATTTATTATCAGACTTTCTGCCCAAATTAGCTTCTCTTGATTCGTCCTCTGGTAATTTCTAAACGACATCAAATCCTAGCGTTGTACGATATCAAATCACATTTGAGGAAATCACAATTCTCAAAAGTGATTCGACGATAGGTTAAACAGCCCTACCTATATCTCTAGAAGCCATCAATTGCTTTTACTAATCGCTATGCTGAAGTTTCATAACTGGTTTTATGTACAAAAAATTATTGACGAGCTAGTCGAAGCAAATTGCATAAGCAGTACCATGCAGATAAAATCCGGATTTAATACAGCATATTTTACATGTAAGTCTTTGAACCACACTGCATCAATTTCATTCCTGTATATTTGGCTTTCTTATAGGACAGACGCACAACTCTAATTAGAATTATCGAAGCTTATGTTTCCCAGGCAACAAACGATTTTCAAGCAAACACTGACCTTGAATTCCACTTTGAAGCTCCCAAGGTCGGTTTTCTTGTTTTCAACGTACGATGGGAGGTCGCTCTCTCGTACCTGCTTTGTCAAGATTTCACGGTCAGAAGAAACGCGAGAGAGTTGTTGATGCGCGCCTAGATTTCGAACGGGAAAATGACCATTTGCAACAATTTTAACAGAATATCCACAAATATTTCACATTCTTTTATGATCTATGAGTCGAAACAATGGAAAGACAGCATTACCCATAGTAGAAACAAGTTAAAGTTAGTCCCGAACTCGAACGAACGTAGGGACCTGCGCTGATCTCTGATACTTACGCCATTAATCCAGAGTAGTTTGACACTGCTTTTACTAGACCTGCGTTTTATCTTCGCAGCTTAACGCTCCTATTAATTCATCGACGCCTAAGCGATGAACAACTTGATTGGCCGCCTGCACCACGATTAGATCCCGGGACGGTCACCCATCCAAGTACTAAACACGCTCGACGTTGCTTAACTTCGGTGCTATGCCAGGTACAGGTTCTGCGACGCCAAGTAGATCAATTTCAATCGATTTCATCCATTGCACAACATAACACATTTGCGTTACTTGCCGCTCTAGTCATATGTTAACAGAATAAGTGACCGCTATATCATTGGCCAAGATCATACTTACTCGGACGTCTAGGTGTTAATATTTCTATCTTTCTAAACTTTGCGATCGGATTGATTCCACTTCCGACAGATCCACCCTCTCGCAGTTTCCTAATAGAATTAAATGGAATATTCATGCATCATATCTTTTCACAGGCAGCGAAAACTGCATTCTTGGTAAGCTATTGCTCTTAAAAGATACGAATGTAAGGTTTAAAAATCAAATAAATAGGCCTGAGGCAAATAATTGAACTTGGCATGTTCCATGACATCACACCCATGCAAAAAATTAGTCACTGTACTCGGAAACGTTTATGAATATTCTGCAGCTGCCAGTGCTAATATATTGACTTTTCTGAATAGAAAACGTATAGAATCTGGCAAAGCCGATCAAGCATAATACCTAACTAGCATTGCCGATTTGGTCAATTTGCATACTTTATAAATTTAATGTTTCCTAAAGAAGGTTTGACGTTTATGTGGATTCCAGTTGGGTCGGATAAGGATTGCTAGAAGCTGGTTCTATGCGTAGCCTAACAGTTCAATCGCTCTGACTGATCGCACATTATCTGTCATTCACTTAATTTACTCAAGATATTTGCTGCACAAAAGCAGAACTGGAAGTAGAAATGAGATTTTCCCAAGTTTGAAGTTTCAAGCTTTAAAAAATGCGAATGTTATCACATATGTGATATATCAATCTAACGGAGAGTCTCTTTGTATCGGGTCACAATCTAAAAACCATTTATCACAGTTTGTATTTTTACGTACTGTACATGAATTGCACGAATGGCTTAAAAGCACTGCCTACAGCAATAGCCAAGTTGCAATAACACTTCACTCCATTTCACTGCACTCCCGCTTTACTCTAAGCCAGTCATTCACTAACTTATGACGTGATACAGCAGTAGCCAAATGCCTCAAATAAAAATGCAAATGTCACTACTTTTGGCCAATCGTCCGCTTGATTAATTATCAATTTATCTCATATTCTCCGACCTTCTCTCACAACTAAATAAATTTTCAAGATTATATATATATATATATATATATATATATATATAGTGAATACCAAAGTCCATCAGTTATAAGTAACCAGGGGAAAACCCCTGCTGTTGTCATCGTACTTTTCCATATCCACACTTCCCTATGTCCTCACCACATAGTCCGAGCGGATGACTATGCCCTGATCTACCACGTGATGGATCAGACCATATCGTGTTCAAATGTTATTGGTTACACTCATGTAGTTTGTGCATGTGACATTATATCATGTGATGCAGAATTGAATAAAAGCTAGCGGATGGTAAAGGGGACAGAAAGACTAGAAGTACTCGCTCTCAGATTCTTCAACATCTGGGCTGAGGCGAGGGTCGATCTGCTCCTGAACTTGAAGCGGCATTAACATCTACGTCTCGTCTCAACTAGTTCCCCAATAGTAGGCCAGACCCAATATCTGGTCCACTATACATATATATATATATATGATTTTAAACTATTCGGAGCACTACCTGAGAAGGAAGTAGATTAGAACTGCCCCTCCGCCAACGAGTAGAAGTCCCCCGATGATAACGACGACGCATATGATAGTTGTTTTCGTTTTCTGATCCATTCCAGATACGTGCTCCGAAAACGTACGATTGCCAGTTGAACCGGATGCGGTCGAACTAACTGCATTCCCAGAAGAGGCTGATGAAACAGTTGATGCTGCTGAGTGTGACGTGGTTGATGCAGACATCGAAAGCGTAGTGGATGATGGTGTTGATGAGGATAACGTCGATGTGGACGAAGATGAATATGTGCCTAAAAGAATTGGTAACTCAGCATCAATGATACTGCGTCGAATGAAATATCATGGTGCGACAAATAAGAAAACCCCCATTTTAAATTTGACATTTTATCAGTAATTCCTTGGAAAACAAGAGACAAATCAAAAATTCCAACCAAAATCGAGCGAATTACAAAATTGTCCAATCTGACAATCTTAAACTAATTTCCTTAGAATATAAACTAGATTTTACACAAAAGTACGTCAACAATGATACATTTGTCTACGAATCTTTGAGTACACGCGATACTCATCCAAATTGTACTTATACGCGTGGATAGTGAACAGTACCTACAGGGCCAGTTACGGTACTATGAGCAGCTAAAGCAAAACTAAAATGTTTCATTCAAGCAATTTCAATCTCAGTTTCTACAAGTCATGTCATAAAATATGCCCTCATTTGTCAATGAAACTGCTTTATCAGTGATAAGTGGCGTAAGGGAAAGGGCGAGCAGTGGGAAACGAATTTGGAAAAGTTGGCTAATTGACATTTCAGTTGTTTTTCAGAGCCGTTATTAATATATCCAAAACACGCATGCAATACATGTGTAAATGTCATCATTAGTAAACAAAAGACCTTGTGATTTATAGCCACTGGTGCAGGGGCGTCATTTGGGGGGTGGGGCTGGGGGCCGTGCCCCCAAGAGAATGAAAAAAATAATTTATAATGTATTAATGCGCAAAAAATTGCAAAAATTGCCAAAAAATATCAAAAAATGGCAAATTTGCCAACATTGGCCCTAAAATTTCCATTTCCCAAAATTACCCAAAATTTCCCAAAATTTTGCAAAAAATTTCAAAAATGCCCAAGATTTGCCAAAATTTGCCAAAACATTTCTCGCCTCCTCGAGAAAAGTGTGAAATGACGCTACTGCACTGCATGGTGAAAACCTGGTAAAGTGACAAAAGCCTTCGGGTTGACTCAGCCGAATCTTTCCATGCTGACACATCTGCCGATAATTAATTGGCGTTTGACAACTGCACGAAGCATTTTCAGGTTTCAATTCTGTTGTCAAAATGTCAACGCGGAGAAGAGAAGTCAATAGTATACTGTAAATTTGCCTAAAAGCTAATTTTATTTCAAATAGAGACTTGTGTAGCTGTATGAAGCTACAAGGAACTTTACCCGTGTAATTATAAGAAATCCCGACTTCGCATAGGCCAAGTGCATCTTGTCTAAATCCTCCAGTTCTTTTTATTGTGACGTATCTGCCGTAGAGTGGATTTGGCGAGCAGGTAAATGTCGTTGGAATTCCAGGTGTAAGATAAGATCCGTTGTTAAAATAATAGCATAGACTTACTCCACGATCCGTGTAATACGTATTATTTGTCATTCCAGTGAAAATATCCAAATTCTGAACGTACTTTGGATCTAAACAAATTTGCCCGAAACAACTGGTGAAATAACAGTTGAAAATTATCACGCAATATACGCATCTTGGTGAAATGACGTACAGTAGGCTGGCCTGCCGAGAGGGGGTGGGTGACAAATGCCCAGGCGCCCGGAGATGTGTAGGTACTCGGTGGCCAGGGTGGGTTCGCATTAAAATTTATCTCATGCTAGGTTATTTATCAGAGGCTGTGGGCACGTGGGGGCGGATACGAACGTGGCGAAGGCTCGATTGGAGCTCTGACGCGCGTTGCAGCGTATTCAACGTCTTGAAAAATCTTACAATCAAAAAAATGGGACATCACCACTTTTCAGACTTGTTTTGTATTTTGGAGACAATTTTGAGAAATCTTAGAAATATTTAGGGATATTTTAATGCTTGCAAAAGATGATAGGGGCCCGTTACTGCTCTGCCCATGGGCCCGGCATTTCTCTCGACGGGCCTAGCTGTAGGCTCAACTTATTGCGATCGTCAATTCATCAACAATTGCATATGTTTAGAAGGAATCTTTTTGTGGTCTTAATGGCACTCCTGATCAGTTCTCGTAGTCAAAACTGTTATTATGAACTAAATAGAAATTCGGAATCGATTATTCAGGCTAGGCTATCTTGGATAAAATTAATAATGTTAGAAATTAATACTGGTGCAATCAATATTTTACGATAATGTTCCTACCGACTCCGTCGTTTGCTCCTGACGTAATGGTGACACTGTATACTATAAAAACGTCTCCCAGATCCACTTGCCACCAACCGTATTCGGAAGATTGGCCTCCGACAGCGGATAGACTACAGGTGTTTGGATCATTGTCAATGGCGCGATCAGCTGTTGACGTCAAATACGTATTCATCTGTGTTGCAATCTTTGCAGGAAATGACAATTGACCTAATTTTCAAATAGCAAGAAAGAGCTTTTCAGTCATTTAATGTCAACATTGTTATTAGACTTATTCTTCTCAAATATGCAAATCTTAAAAACAGCAGATAATTCTGGTATGAGATCAAGCAATGGTTACTCTGGTTGGTTCGTCTAGTTCTGCTCTAGTCTGGTTACTCACCATGAGATCATGATATAGCAACTCATCGATCTTAAGCAAGACATGATTATGTGAATTTAAAAAAAATACCTTGGCAATGCACAAGAATCCAAAACAAGATATGCAGAATTTGCAGGGAAAATAGGCAAGTTAGTTTCTTCATTCTTTTCTTCTCAGGGTACCGTTAATCCAAAGATTGCAACGTGCGTTCCACTTGGCATATCATCATTAAAATACTTTCTAAATAAAATCAAAATGATCAGTTAAAAGTCTGAGAATATGCAAAAGTAAATGAGAGTTCAGTCATTATTGATTATTAGGATTTGCACAATATTTTGTATGATCCTTTCTTGAATTAATGGCATCAAAACCTTTTGCTGGTGTTAAGTTGTGGGTATCGTAAGAGTTTAATTTTAGTGATTGCGTATTAGAAATAGTGCTCTATCGGTTCAATTATTTCATGAAATAGGTCTTGTATTAGAGTCCTTACTTTAAGGTAATCAATAATCTCAATATCCGTAGGGACGCTGATGTTTAGTGCCTTCAATTTTCATAATATTGGCTGAATTAGGGCGGTTAATACCGGTCTTTTTCCTCGCGCTTGTACGGTGCCCACTCTCAATTCCACGCTCTGAGATCCATCTGTCTCACGATGTCTAATCCGGTGGAGTGCTTGTTTCGCTGAGCTATTCCGATATTATTAGATCTCACCTCGGTCGAGAGTGCTTCAGCTCCTTGATAAGGCCTATTTAATGTTCTAGAGGTCCCATCAACATGTACTGTATGGCGTATGCCATTAATACACAAGTACTGAAGCCAACTACTGCTGACACCTTGTTCTCTCTCTTTGTCTCGGTCTCTGTTTCTGTCTCTGTTCAGTATCTGTCTCTGCCTATATATGTCTGTCTGTCTGTCTGTCTCTCTCTCTCTGAAACTTTTTGAAACGTCCATCGTCATCGATTTTACAGTAATGGTGACGGGAGCAAACTCTTAATAATTAATTGATCTGTTGATCTGTCGGAAGAGGCGCTATGTAAATTTATTGCTACACTATATTATACCAGATTCACTGACATTGCGTCTCTCTCAGACGTCTTTGCTTTCGTACTTCTTTACTGACTTTTGGGCGTTGCCTGTGAATTTGTGTACAACACCAGAGATCTAAGCGCCATGTTCAACGCAATATTAGAATTCAGTAGTCATATCGGTAAATCGGAGTCAATTTAGCCATTTACGAGATTGTACTTACTTCAGTTCCATTAGAAAGGCATATTTTTGATCTTTTTTCCAACCGACGGCTTAAACTAATATTCTGCTTAGCAGCGGTTTGCCTGATTCATTGAAACCAAAAGCTATTATTGATTGGCCGTTACGGCACTCGGGTGTACTAGTTTATGCATGGATGGGCAAGAAATGACACACGAGTGCTGCGCACAACTTGAGCTGTACTGAAGTAAACTTACACAGTAGCTCAAAACCTGAATATAGACCCAGAAGATGACTCAGGCAAAGTCGCTGCCGATATTACATTTCATTACAACTGAAATATTAGTTACGACAATAAATCTAAGATTCCGTATCCCATTTTGGAATCTAATATATGAGTACCAGGGTTGTAATTTTTAAAAGTTGCTTGATTATAATTTGCATAAGTGCAACAAGAAGGTTTGACAATCGAGAAGGCCAGCATTAGTTTAACTGGGAACGGGACAGAAGCAAAAACAATAACAATAAGTTGATAATACGTTAATAGCACCGAGGATGAGATGTCCTATGTGGTATAGCTAGAAAATTATAAGATAACAGATAATGGTTTCTCAGATGGAAATAATAAGTTATAAAAAACGAGCCACTTTATTGAGCGCATTGGAGACCACAAACTACGCGAATGGGTATGTAAGCCTTTAATTTGAGTTTAATTTTGATTCTCTTCTTGTTTGAACATCGCCACAGTTGGCAATAGGACAAGAGCAAATATTTGATCACCTGAATCATGTTGAACTTGAATTGCATATTCTCAGCAAAGGCCTCGAAGCATTGAAGCAATAAATACCTCATCAGTGTTTCGGGAAACACATGTACAATTTAAATACTTGTGGATCAAACAACTTTGTCGAGATGAGAACCAATGACAAGAAATTGTTATTAGTTTACTCACTATGCTGCCTGTGTAACGTCATTGTATATTCAGAGATGTCCATGGATCCATTTTTTAGAACCCAATCTAACCCAACCCATCCAATTTCCAACCCAACCCAGCCCATGCTGATAATAGCTTTAATTGACCCAGCCCAACCCACTGTAATACATTACAGTTTCTTAAACCATGACATTTTCTGATCCAACCCAACCCATCATTAATATAGAAAAGTCTGACCCGACCCAACCCAACCCAACCTATGGGTTAACCCAACCCATGGACATCTCTGTGTATAATGGCCACGAACTCTTTATATACATTTCAGCAGAACTTCTCTTTTTGGCCGAAGACACTTAAAGAAACACGATGCAGTCACTAACGTTTCAACCCGCTAATTCAACTCACCGGTTCAACCAACCATAACTCTTTGGCTTTTGCCGTTCACCGTTGCAAGAGTTTGAAGACACAACTTACATCGACCTACATAGGCAGGTAACTACACCTAAAATTAATATGCTAGTGAAGATTTTCTGGTTTAATGAAAAGGAAGTAGGCCTACAGAATAATTTACGTTAATAGGGAAGTACAGAATAATTTACGTTAATAGGGAAGTACAGAATAATTTACGTTAATAGGGAAGTACAGAATAATTTACGTTAATAGGGAAGTACAGAATAATTTACGTTAATAGGGAAGTACAGAATAATTTACGTTAGTGTGAACTTGAGTTGACTGCTAAGAGGTAAACGATCGGACATCAGATCATTTAGAACAGTTTTGCAGATTAATTCAAAGTACCTGCAGTTGAAACAGGAATTGAGCAGACTCACAAATGTAAGTGTTGCAGCGTTTTAGAAAAGTATAAAATCGAGTCTGTATCTAAATAATGAAACTGTCCGTAGCAAGCTATTACACCTTATTGTTGTCATAAAAGCCATGTGTCTTCTTCTTCTTCTTCTTCTTCTTCTTCTTCTTCTTCTTCTTCTTCTTCTTCTTCATGTGCCATGCATTGCTATAGGCCCTATCGGCGACCATGGGTTCTTCTCTGTTCCTGGTTCCTCTTCTCTGTTCCTAGTTTTCATTATCAGGGCATACATGATGACGGAACAGCTTGGAACCTCTAATAGGCCTTAAGCACTTCAGACCGAGATAGAATCTAATATTATCGGAATAGCTCGAATAGCTCGGCGAGATAAGCACTCCACCGGATCAGACATCGTGAGACAGATAGATCTCAGAACGCGGAATTGAGAGCGGAAAACGGCCGGTAATCGCTCTGCACTGTAATTCAGCTGATGTCATGAGAAATTGAAGACACTAAGCATCAGCTTTCCTATGAACATTGAGACTATACGTCTGGCCTGGGATCCGGCATGTCTGGCCTGAAATCCGGAACATCTGACCTGAGATCCGGAACGTACTTTTGAAGATCCAGCACGTATTTTGCTGTCAGCTGATGTGCACCAGAAATTACCCAAATACAGCAATACTGCTACAGGCTACAGCTATATGATGATGACTTTTTTTCGATTAATCAAAATAATCGATCAAACAAATTTTAATTAATTAAAAATGTTAACGGTTATTCTATTAATTAATCGTTAATTTACGCGGCTAGGGTACTGTTACAATAAAAATGAATAAAAAGGTTGTGAAGAAATTTTGTGGCCGGAGGAAAAATAAGGAAACCCGGAACCGCTGAAAAAGTAATTTAACCACTGCCTTAATGTAATAATTAAACCGAAATAGCACTATTTCTAATATGCAATCACTAAACTTTACGCCCTTACTATGCCCACAACTTACAATTATCGCCACCAAAATTTAATGTCATTTATTCAAGAAAGGATGATACAAAATATTGTGCAAACCCTAATATTCAATAATTGACTGAATTCTCATTTACTTTGCATATTCTCAGACCTTTAACTGGTCATTTTGATTCTATCTACAAAGTATTTTAATGATGATTTGCAAAGTGGAACGCACATCGCAGTCTTAGGATTAACGGTACACTGAGAAGAAAAGAATGAAGAAACTAACTTGCCTATTTTATCTGCAAATTCTGCATATCTTGTGTGGAATTCTTGTGCATTGCCAAGGTAATTTTTTAAAAAATCACCTAATCATGTCTTCTTAATTAAGATCGATAAATTGTTATCTCATGATCTCATGTTGAGTAACCAGACTAGAGCAGAACCAGACGAACCAACTACATGTAGAGTAACCATTGCTTGATTCAATAACAGAATTGTCTGCTGCTTTTAAGGATATGCATATTTGAGAAGAATAAGGCTAATAACAAGATTGACATTAAACGACTAAATGCTTTTCCTTGCTATTTGAAAAATAGGTCAATTGTCATTTCCTGCAAAGATTGCAACACAGATGAATACGTATTTGACGTCAACAGCTGATCGTGCCATTGACAATAATCCAAACACCTGTAGTCTATCCGCTGTCGGAGGTGGTTCTCCCATATACGGTTGGTGGCAAGTGGATCTGGGAGACGTTTTTATAGTATACAGTGTCACCATTACGTCAGGAACAAACGACGGATCCGGTATGAACTTTATCGTAAAATATTGATTGCAACAGCAATAATTTCTAATAGTATTAATTTTATCCAAGATAGCCTAGCCTGAACAATCAATTCGGCACCTCTGTTTGAGTTCATAATAACAGTTCTGAATAATACGAACACCGATCACGAGTGTCATAAGGATCACAGTAAGATTCCTTCTAAACATATGCAATTGTTGATTAATTGACGATCGCAATAAGTTGAGCCTACAGTCAGGCCCGTCGAGAGAAATTCCGGGCCTATGGGCAGAACAGTCACGGGCCCCTAAATTTGTTTAGAAAGCTTTAAATATTCTCAAAAAAATTCAACGATTTTCAAAATTTTCCTCCAAAATACAAAACAATTCTGAAGAAGTGATGTCCTTTCTTTGGGTGTCAGACTTTTCAAGACGTTAAAGAACACGCCCCAACGCGCCTCAGTGTCCCAATCGCGCCTTCGCACCAGCATAGGCTGCGGAAGACAATGTAAAAAGTAAGCCAACCCGTCTGCTATATAGCGGTAGCGGGGCGTTGAGGGTCGAGGTGCCTAGGTCTATCTAACTGAACATGCATTTTCAAGTGTGATTTATGAAAAAAGAAACAAATGTTTTTATTAAGGTATCTTTTTATTTTTAATACCAAATTACAAAGGTAGGCCTCTCATGTCTGTAAGATATTTATTCTCAAGACGAGGTAGCACTGTCTTCAACATTTTCAACATTTTTATTTCAGAAAGCTATTAAGGAAGCAGCAGTCCAGCCTATTGTAATTGTAAGCATAACTAAAATTTCACAATTTGAAAATTTGATCAAACAATTTAAAGTTCTTACTTCTTAAAAGTACCCCGGCACGGCCTATGGCGGGCCGGGGTACTTTTAAAATTACCCCGGCTTGGGTAGACGGGGCCGATAGGAGTGCACCGCCTATGCGCACCAGCCTTCGTATCTCGCCCACGTGCCCACAGCGTATGATAAATAACATAGCATGAGATAATATTATTGCGAACCCGCCCGGACCATCGCCGGTCGCCTGGGCATTTGCCCCACAGCCCCTCTCGGCAGGCCAGCCTACTTTACGTCATTTCACCAAGAAGGGTATATTGCGCGATAATTTACAACTGTCATTACACCAGTTGTTTGGGCACATTTGTTTAGATCCAAAGTTCGTTCAGAATTTGGATATTTTCACTGGAATGACAAATAATACGTATTACACGGATCGTGGATTAAGTCTATGCTATTATTTCAACAACGGATCTTATCTTACGCCTGGAATTCCAACGACATTTACCTGCTCGCCAAATCCACTCTACGGCAGATACGTCACAATAAAAAGAACTGGAGGATTTAGAGAGGATGCACTTGGCCTATGCGAAGTCGGGATTTTTTATAATTACACGGGTAAAGTTCCTTGTAGCCTCATACAGCTACACAAGTCTCTATTTGAAATAAAAGTCACTTTTAGGCAAATTCACAGTATACTATTGACTTCTCTTCTCCGCGTTGACATTTTGACAACAGAATTGAAACCTGAAAATGATTCGTGCAGTTGTCAAACGTCAGTTATCGGCAGATTTGTCGGCATGTAAAGAGTCGGCCGAGTCAACCCGAAGGCTTTTGTCACCTTGCAAGGTTTTTATCCGGGGTTCTAAATCACAAAATTCTATCTAAATTGTATTTCGTTTGCAACGATATTGCATAAAAATTTATTTTTGTTTCCAATACAGCGTAATAGCTGCCACAATTGCCAAAATATCTACCAGAGGCTCGTGCACCTTGTTGTCCCGCCCATGTTTGAGTACGTGGAAGTGGAGAAAATGAAACCTTATCACTTTGACCTAATTTTGACTACTTTTGCCAATATCTACCGCACTTGAAACAGTTCTCGAGTAAAGTAATTGGGACGCAAAACTATAAAATATATTGGAAATACGCCGCCTCATTGAGTCATTTCCATGCTTGCTTTACGCCACAAGCAAACACTATGAGCAGTGGCGGTTCCAGGATTTCTTGGTGGGGGGATGAAGTGAATTCATAGGAAGTTGGTGGGGTGGGGGATGAAAAAAGAAGGGAAAATCTCTACCGGAGAAGGCTGGGAAAAGGGAATTCTATTCCTTAGTTGACTATAATTTTACCGAAAAGTAGGTTAACAAGCAAAAAAGGTCATTCGCAGGTGGTTTTACTAGACTTTAACCCAAAAATAGGTTTCACAAGCAATAAAAGTAAGCTCGGAAGTCCGGTGGGGGGATGCATCCCCGCTCGTCCCCCACTTGGGACCGCCACTGACTACGATATATTGACTGCCCATCCTGCTGCTGAAAATGAACACATAACATGAAAGAAAATTATCAAATGGGAGCGGATTTTTTGGTAGTTGTGCAGCTTATCAAAATTTACTCCCGAAACTTCATTGCATTGAATCGCTTCTGAATAGAACATTATATAATGGTCATTAGACAGTTTCCAGTTGTTCCATCGCTTTGATAAATCCCTCTGTCAGGACCATGTTGTTAGAAGCCTAGTTTGTGTTAGTGTCACAGGTACAGTAAGAGCATTCACAATATAATGATAGAGGGCGAATGCTTATCTAGCACTCCAAAAGAGTATCCGAATAAAATTTCACAGCCGACCAAATTTGAAATATTAATGGGACAATGTTTGGAAAGTGTTTCAATTAAAGAAATTATTTTTTTAAAATAAATAAATTCGAATGGGCGAAGCTCTGTGCCATCATTGAACCAGCCCAAGTTGTTTAGTTTAACAGAATGGATGAAAGGAGACTACCATGCAAGGCACTCTACACTCAAATAGAAGGAAATAGAGGAAGAGGAAGATCCAGGAAAAAGTGGATGGACAACTTAAGGGAAGATATGAACATGAAAGGAATTTCAATCGTAGAAGGAAGACGATTAACAAAAGATATAACTTCTTGGAAACATTTTGTGTCTACCTATTGCAGAGAGAAAAAAGCGATGATGAAATTATAATTTTATGACATGGTATCATATAGATATTGAAACATCCATATGCATATGCGTATTACCTTGGAACACAGAATTGATCATCATGATAAAAATGAATTATTACATTTATTTCAATTTCTGCTTTCTTCCTACCAACTACACACACACACGCACACACACATGTAGTGTATGTATGTATGTATGTATGTATGTATGTATGTATATATATATATATATATATATATATATATATATATTCTGTGGAATGCGCTCCTTGATTCGCTGGCCGGGACTACTTCTCCTGAAACGTTCGCCAAAGAACTAAAAACGTACCTGTTCACCAGATCGTACAGTTATTAGCTGTGTGTTGATTGTACAGCGCTTTTGGTTTTAGCCGATGGCCATGTTACGGCGCTTCATAAATAGTCGAATAATAATAATATACAGTTATACACGATGTGATAAAATCTTGCTGATATGACGCTTTTTACTAAAGTAGGCTACACGCAGTTTGAAATAATATACAACTGCACAATGATTAGCATGTTTTGAACTAACGAGGCTTTGCATTGTCACATTTGTCTACGCAGTTGTTGCAAAATGCAATTTTAATAGGCAGCATGACTTCGACTTCACTTTCAACTACATCCACCACACGTTCAATACCAGTGTCGAGCTATGCAGTTTCAGAAAAGTCTATATCATTGATTTCATCGTTTACATTCGGAAGCTACTCAGAACACAATGGATGGAGTTCTACTGTGAAGTCATCTGAAAATACGGCTTCAGGAGAAAGCCATGTGCAGAACTGCGAATGTCAAAGTATGATTTCAGACTTTCAGTAGCAAATTTACACACGTTCATTTACTTGATTATCTGGCATATTATTAATCCAACATAACTGACAAATCGCAGTTTGGCTCAAATTGATGTTCGTTCTGCGTAGGTCCCTGGGCAAGCTGGCTGCCCCGTAACTGTCTATGAGGAAGGCAAACGCAAGACATCTTACTCACTCTTTGATGACATGATGCGCAATGGACTTGCCTTTGGACACAGAATTGATCATCATGACAAAAATGAATTATTACATTTTTTTCAATTTCTGCTTTCTTGCTACCAACTACACACACACACACACACACACACACACACACACACACACACACACACACACACACACACACACACACACACACACACACACACACATATATATATATATATATATATATATATATATAATTATAATTATATACGATGTGATAAAATCTTGCTGATATGACGCTTTTTTAATGGAGTAGGCTACACGCAGTTTGAAATATTACAACTGCACAGTGATTAACATACGATCAATGCAGCTTCAGTTGATTATGTTCAGTTGGAGTATTGACCATACGTGAAGTAATGCTGAATTTTAGACCTTTTGGGATCTTAATCAATGCATTGGATGGGCCTAGGCAGAAATCATGCACTAACTTAATTTACCTCTTTATTTTTAGCGTCTGTGATCGCATCAATCGTTTTAGGAATTCTCCTCGGGATAAGTGTAGCGTGTAACGTTTTTCTGGTTATTAACAATTTCAATCTGCGACGTCAACATCAACACATTGAACACAAACCATACGAAATGAGTCAGCCAAATAGCAGCAACGGCGACCAACCGAACAGCTATGAACAGTTGAGGTGAAGAAATATATGTCCGTCGGAATGTTTTAAAGTGATACTTTAAACTGATATTTAAACTGATTTCTGCGATTTCAAATTTTCCGAAAGCTTCGTAAAAGCAATAAAACAGGTGGAACTCATGAGAAGCCACTGAGAGTTGGGTTCCGGTCAGAAGCAAAATAAGCCTGTTGCATGTTTAGAAACATCATCGAAGCTTTGCAAAGTCTTAATGAATGCCTAACTGTACAGTGCAGACGGTAGAACTGTCCGTGAGCAGGTTAACGGTCTGTTAATTCGCAATTTTGAGAAGTGCAATTTTTATCACTTAATAGTTTCTGTCGATGCTGCTCTAACATTTTGCGATTTTCTCCTTTATCTAGAGCCTCTTGAATTATATATTAGAAATCTTCAAAACCCACATAGCGGTTAAGTCTCTGATGTCTCTGGCGTTGTAATCCTTGAAATGACCGAAAAGAAGAGGAAAGCCTTGGATGTGTGTTGGCTAAAGTAGACCCGCTTCAAGATCAAAGATCTATTTTTTGAACATATATAGGGCCTACATATATCCTGCGTATGCCATATATTATATATGCTCTCATATACAGTATATATATATGCCTACATTAGCTGTGTGAGGTTTAATATTAACTATGCCTTTTGAACCATAATTTTGTGCTGTAGAATCTCTGATCGCTCGACTATACAAATGCCTAACCAGCGCGAAGCAAGTCAAAATCAGACCCACGAGGCTGACTACGAGTCGGTGACATCAACAAATTGAAACAAAATGTCGAATTGACAATCCAACTTGTAAAGACGTGGGCATGACGACTACTACGTTTCAAGTTTTGTAGTTTACGCTATCAGAAATTGCGCTTATATTTTCAAATTTTATTAAGTCTCATAGGTAAGCGTTGCGAACATGTGCAAGCTGTTTCTTGCATTTAATACATGTAGGCGTAAATGCATCGGACTATGGAAGGACTATTGTTAGAGAAGGCGTATAGATATGCAAAAAATTCAACGGAGTAATGAAACGAATTAAAACCACATTTCTTCTGTCTCCAGCTTCATTGCGTCAAATCGTTCTACGTAGAAATGTCAATATATTCTGTCTCAACTTTATTCTTGTGCGTTCGTAATGCCACAAATATGGTGAGGGATTTCAGACGACACTATACACAGTCTTTCAAAATCTCTTCTCTGCCAAATGGCTACAATGTCGACCGAGAGATGAGCCGAGACTTAAGATAACTGGTTCTTTGTATCACAGGTTTTGTAAACGACAGAAATATTATAAAATCGATTCCCTGTTTGACATTAGCCTATGGAAGGACTATCGTTACTGTTGTTACAGTAGGTGTATAGGCCTAGATATGCAATAATTCAACGGAGTGATGAAACGAATTAAATATTAATTTTCTTGTGCTCCCTCTACATTGTGTCAAACATTTTTGTCAATATATTCGGTCTAAACTTTATTCTAGAGCGTTTTAAATGCCACAAGCTTTCGTAGATCGCTAAAGCCGTTGGTCTCATTTTATAAGCTCACTTTAATCCCTGCACATTCAGCTTTGAATTCCATCGTGGTGAATAAATATTGATCTACATATGCTGATTAAACATATACGATTTGAAAACGTCATGTTTTAAATCTAAAACTCAAGTTACTCGCATGCTTCTTGCTTGATTTGCAGCAGTAAGTGCACAGGTGGTTATCTGGTAATCAATAACCACGCGCCAGCATTCGAATCGAATTAGTAACATCTAGTGATGACGGCGTGATATCTGTGCTGGTTTGAGCTTAAAAACTATGCCATTGTTGTCAGTGCTATATTCACTTGCATTTCTGCCACTGATTTAGAGTTCAACAGAGCATGGCATATATACAAACAGTTGAACGTCAGCAGGAGGTCGCCGATAGAGGAATGGGGGGGGGGAGCAAATTCCCAGAGGCCCGGCGATCTGTAGAGACCCAGGCGGGTCTGTAGTTAGGGCTATAGTTATGGTCAGGTTAGGGTTAGCGTTGAAGACGCTGAAGACGTTCAGGGGAGCACACGGATTTTACCTTTGACTCCTGCTGGAAAAGACTGACAAGCAAGAAAAGGTCATCGCCCCACTTGCAATAGAAACTTTGTAGAGGCCCGTGACTGTTCTGCCCAGGGGTCCGGAATTTCTCTTGACAGCCCTACTTTCCCCACTATTAAAGCTGCCAGGCACATCTAATTAACAGAGTATGTAAGGCGTTTCATTGTATTGTCGCCCCTTTTTATTTTGGTTGTAACTTTTCCAAACGCAGGCCGGTTTAAATGAAAGTTATATCGCTGTGCTCGCTAGAAAAGTTGCTTTTATGAAACACTGTGTACCACTGTAAAATCCGTAATGCTCAGAATGTGAAGTGTTAATGTTTCAATCAGGAAGTAGGGCCACAGAATAACCCGAACTCTGCAACGCTCTCCTAAGCCTGGCCGAGGTCAAGGCATCGCTACCAACAGATCATCCTTTGTCAAATAGTCATGTACATGAATCTTGGACGGAAACTAGCTATATGTCTGTTCAAGTCCCTTATGATGTGAGTATGTTCGCTCTTTCGAATTGATTTAATTCTATATTGTTCCTATATTTGTTTTTGTCGGAACAACTTGGATCTGGTAAAAGCATCGATGGATTAACTAGATTCAGGCTGTTCCTACCTAACACTTAGCTTTGCATTTCGAAAAAAATAAATCTGCAGCTTGAACGGATATGCAATACCACATGAGATCTATGAATGCGTGTTGGAGTGGCTGAAATAAGTCAATGCAAATAGATTTTAGAAGAAAAGAACAGATTTAAAGCTTTCGTGATACTTCTAAGTCTTTGTTCCGCCTTCGAATACTAAGTAAGCGTTGCATTATCATAAGAGGTTAATGACAAGTAGAGTTTCCTGTTAGCGAATTGAACTCGCCTAATTGAAGATTTCTATAAGGTCTGAAAACTTATGTTAAGTACGTGCATATATAATTCAAACCAGAGAGCTGCTTTCTCGGAAATTGCGCAATACTTTCAATGAGTAGGTCAATATACAGTAAGAGTCAACAAAAGTCAAGACGCGCTTTTAGAAAGTTTTCTAATAATCGTCTCGTTTTTATGCTTTTTACTGGCAGGCTTCTTGGTGAGCAATTCAGGTTTTGCGGATATGTACTGTTTTTGTTACTGTCGACATTAAGATTCGCGCGAGGTAAGCAATAATCTGTAACAATTTACAACGAATCAATCGAATGTGCAATATCTACGCAATTGGACTCAGTGACATTTTTGACTGCCATTAAATTAAGCAAATTTCGACATTACATTTACTCAGCTGCATGCGACTGCATTCTAGCAAAATTGCACTCCTCTGTGGTGGCGTGGGAGTGTGATAAAATTGCTACGGCATCAGTTTTGTTTTTCCTCATCAGGTCTACAGTCGTCCTGCCGACCGACATCGGCAACGCAGAGCAACACCTGGGGAATAGGTTCCGCCAGTCGAGCCATCGATAATGACACATCGACCTGCAGTGTTTCTGCAGAGTACGGATCTGCTTCGCTTGGATGGTGGCAAACGGATTTGGGATCTGTTTTTACAGTGCACAGCGTCACGATTACATCAGGATTCGATCTTAGCCACAATGGCTCGTGTGAGTGAAGCCATATATATATATATATATATATATTTATATATATATATATATATACTGTATAGATACCAGGTACATCTCTGTGTTTGTGAGTTATTATTGGTTGGTGTTTGACGGCATGTCAGTAGGCTCATTCGCATATTGCATGTTACAAATGGCAGTGGGATATTCTGGAATTGAGATGCCATCAGGAGTAGCATTGCTTTCTTCTTCTTCTTCTTCTTCTTCTTCTTCTTTCTTCTTTCTTCTTTTTCTTTTTCTTTCGATGCTGTGTATTTCAGCGTTAGCAATCATGGATTTCCACTTTGCTCGATCTTGACATCTTCTTATTAATTGCTCCCTCAATACTTTCTCGTAGGCAGTCTACATGCTGTAGGTGTTTCTTTGCCTTCCTCTATCTCCTTTCCCTCTTTCCCCTCCACTTTTCCGTTTATTGCCAAATGCTCTAGGTCTTCCTTCCTCATTATGTGTCCGAAGAAGGAAAGTTGCCTTTTCTGGTGGTTACTTAAAAAAATAATATAAGCACGTCAAAGCTTGTGAATTTATGTAGCGCTTTCGTCTACCATTGACATAGCTATAGCCGCAGTGCACTGTAGTGGTTAGCCGGGACAGGTCAATTTCAAAGATCAGTCACAGTCGTTCGTATTCATTCTCGAAAATTGCCAGAAAATCTGTACATTTTCAAAACTCTTCTCAAATGGAATTTTAATAGCGTGCATCCTTTTGATGTACTGTACACTGTATATATTTGCTTGAACTTTGTCTTACAGGGCCTAATTATGTTCAGAATTTTACCATTTCTGTCGGAATGACAAACAATACGGAAATCGTGGATTCTGATCTTTGTTATTACTACAATAACGATTGTTATATTAAAGCCGGAATTGCGTCGACATTTGTCTGCTCATCAGGTCCATTGAGGGGCAGATATGTCACATTGAAACGCAGAGGGGGAAACAGACAGGATGCAATCAGCCTATGTGAAGTCAGCGTCCAATGTGAACCACGTAAGGCGACTTTTAAGTTCACTAAGTTCACGAAAGGCTGTGCTTGGATAACGCTCAATCTGTGTTCTTGTAGTTGAAACAGACAGCTGATTAGCGCCATCTACAGTATGTTCATCAAAGCGGGACGCTATTGCATATTTTCTTCTTCAATTGTCATCATCATCATTATCGTCACCGTCGCCATCATAATCATCATCAGCGCCACGTCATCATCTTCATCGCCATGTCGTTGTCTCTGATTGTTTGTCTGTGCTGTCGAATCCAATTTCTAGAGAATGAAATTTACCCGTTTAACAGTCCCTTCCTTAACCAATTGTGCTTAACATTGGTTACAGAGTCCACTCATTTATACCATTCAATCACCTCATTCTTCTTCTTCTGCCTCTTTTATTTCCGTTTGTGTCCTGGTTTTCCAACATTTTCTGTGTGAGTGTGATTTTCTTTCTTGAATCCTACGGACGACCGCTTTAGCTATACTTCTAGATTTTATTGCAAGTATAAGTTACGTCTAAGTTATATAGGTATCATCTCTAGATTATTTTAATCCCTTAATTTCGTACACATTTGACCAGACCAGAATTGTCCATGGGTTGAGTTAACTCATGGGTTGTTCTGGGTTGGGTTGGACTGGGTTGAGTCCAGATTTTGAAAAAAATAATTGGTTGGGTAAGGGTTGAGTTAACCTGAGACTGTACCTGTCAACTCACTCAACTGTACCTGTACATGTCAACCACGTGTTAATATATTTTTGTATTGTGTCGTATGACTGCATGCGCTCTGGCGCTAAGTAGGCTGGCCTAGATTCGATCGTCAGCAACGCATTCAATAGTCTGTACACAGTGGCGGTTGTACCTTCACGTTTTCGTCGGGTCTGGTCGGGTCGCGATGGATTGGGTTGGGTCCGCAGACAGAAATTTTATGCGGAGGGTTGGGTTGGGTTTGGGTTAAAAAAACTGACCATGGACAGCTCTGCATTTGACTTCACATTGTAAAGGCTCCTTATTGAACACGAGTCTGGCAAGGCCATTAGAGTTTCGACGTTACATGCGAGTCTAATACTTGGATTCAGTTGTTAAAATAGACGCTTGAATATTAAGAGATAATATTTTTAATAGCTTTGTAGAAAGCTATTTAATAACTTTGTAGAAAGCTCTTTGTATTTTAGCTCCATCGTCATCTTCAACATCGTATATATCCTCAGTATCTTCGTCGCAATTGACAGTCTCAGCAACCAATGGATATAGTACTGCTGAAACGACCCGTGCATCAAGTATTTCACCGCAAAGTATGTCTCACAGGCAGTGTTTAATCTAGACTCCTGGACTCCGGGGGGGGGGGAAACTGAAAAAACCGGGGACTGACAAAAAGCCGGGGAGGAATTCTGCTAGGGGCCGCTGTTAGTCCATATAGTATTCCAAAATTTCCGGGGGGATTTGAAATTTCCGAGGGGGAAAAAAGGTCAATTCCCCCCGGAAACGGCCTAGATTAAACACTGCTCACAGATGACGCCAATCATATTAACTACTGACAGATCACCGTGATATTTCTACTAATTGCGTCCATATTTAGGCCAGTTCCAACTATAACGTAATAGGAAACCTAGCAAAAGGCTTCAGTTGAAAAAACTATTATAAATATTAAAGCAACAAATGTTGACTAGAATAAAACTGATTCGCACGCTTGGAGAACGCAAGACCCTGCAAACTGAAAATGGTATCAATTATGCATAATTAAAGTCTAACTTAACTTCAATTGTTAATTAGTTGCTGAAATGTTAAGACTAAATGTATTAACATCAAGATTTATGAAAAATTGCCAATTGCAACGAATAAGTTTAATTAAGGAATTAAAACTCTGCTGTAGGCCTATAAGACATGTAAAGGTAAAGGTAAAGGTAAAGGTTCGCCCATACTCGATTTCTAGAGTCGGGCCCGGCGTTGATCTCCCGTGTCAAGGCAAGCAGCGACGCAGGCGGCTAAAGCCATTAATTTAATCTAGAGTAGTTTGCCATTGCTTCTCTAGACCCGCGTTTTACCTTCGCAGCCACAGCTGTTATTCAGCTACCACCGCCCTCTAGCGAATGAAGGCTGAGTCGATCTTAGGGGCTCCTGTGGGGTTGAGCCCGTTCCGTCAGCGTGCCCGTCAAGCGTGTTACCAATCTGCCATCTCCCCCATAAGACACGTAGAGACTAGTTATTATATGTTAACAATGCGATACATTTGTCTGATATTGTGTTTCATCAGCTATCGCTGCAATAGTTCTAGGATCTCTGCTCCTACTGAGTCTGGTAATCAACGCTGTGCTGATCTTTCTTCTAACGCGTCTCAAACGCATGCTTCAAAATCAACAGGATCCTTACACGATACCGAAGAGAGAGACCAATACTAACGAAGACCCAAGCCAATACGCAACGCTTAGGTAAAGATATCAATTCCGTAATTAGTGCAAAGCGTAATTATTATTTCTCTAGCATTTGCACTTAAACCATTGAAGATACTTTCACGTGAAAGCTAGAATAAATCAATAGGATTGCAATGCTTTTAATAGTGTCTTTAGTCGGACGAACATATCATATTCTGCTTTTTATTTTAAATTAAATTAGGCGTTGACTAACTACCGAGTGCAACTGTCGCCTATACAGTCATCAACTGTTCAAGTTGCTAGACAGTCTAGAGTATACGAGCCTATAAGTATGGTAATAACTTGTAAACGAACAAACAGGTTGGAAAATATAGAATTTGCAGAAAATTTTAAAGAAAGGAATTGAAACTTCAAGAAACAAACTATACTGTATTAGGTTAAATAATTAGGCCTACTGCTGTTCTCTCAATAAGTAAGTAGACCTATCGTTCCATGGATCATGGTCTATGGTTGTCTTTCGAACGAACCAAAAATTGCCAGAACCAACAAATTTGACTATTTCTCATAAACTCTCATGACTCTCTTCCAGACAATGTGACTGGAGCAGTCTCGGCTGGACTTTTCATTAGAAATTTGAAGACACGTTTATTTAATATTGGATATGAACTGTGTTAAGCGCTTTTGTTGTAGGCCTTAGCCTTGTCTACTGCGCTATATAAATTGTCAATAAATAAATAAATAAATAAAACATTTGAAATTTTCTGTATAATAATATAATCAATATCTTCGGTCTCTTTCAACTAATTGTATACAACTACCGCCGGTCTACGATTAATTTGCTTGCATCCAAAGTGACATTTTGAATGGATTGGCTTTTATATATCTATTTGCAGTAGAAACACCAGTCAAAGAGACTCGATTTTCCCTACAGAAAGAGCGGACGATAACCCCTACAGAAATGCTTACGAATTAGAAGAAAGGCGATAACACAGCCATCGAGAGGAGCGTCGAATCACCGCGGATATTGAAAATGAGCAAATCCATCTGATGCTAGTGATTTTACTTCGGCAATAAATGACCAAAGACATTTTATGCTAATGTTTTAACTTAAACGCTAAATGAACAAAGACATTTTATGCTAATGTTTTAACTTAAACGCTAAATAAACAAAGACATTTTATGCTAATGTTTTAAATTAAACGCTAATGAACAAAGACATTTTATGCTAATGTTTTAACTTAAAGGCTAATGGCCAAAGACATTTTATGCTAATGTTTTAACTTAAGAGATAAATGACCAAAGACATTTTATGCTGATGCTAATGCTTTAACTTAAATTCTAAATGAACAAATGCACGTAAACTGTTGAAACATTCTCTGACCTGGTGTTGAAAAAAGCCGAACGTCCATTTTTCAGCATCGCCTTCAATAAAAGTCATTCTGGATTTTTATTTTTTAAAACGCAAGAAGCTTCTATAATAACTAAGAGAAGGCTGCACTTCCTTCTGATCCAAGTGCAGTGTATGCTAATAGCCTTTAGTTCATATTTTTAATCAACTTTGGAACCAATTGGTCAAATGAAATTTCATGCCCAATATTTGAGAAGATTCTCTGTCAATAACGAAATTTTCACTAAAGTCATTTTTATTTCAGGGAAGGCGCCAATGAATTTATGCATTGTATGTATGAAGTAGTATATAAATATATATACACATATAGGCCTATAGCCTATAATTTATGAAGTAGTATAGGCTATGTATAAACTTGCATATACCTATATATTTATATAATTTATATATTATATATCTAATTTATGAAGCAGTATATACAACTTCAAATACGTCCCGTTTAGTATCACTTTCTTCTCTGACGAGTTTCATGCTCTAGAAAACAATACTCATAGTTGTCTTTGCTGTTAGCAGAACAAATGCCGATTCACGTGAAAATGTGACGATTATAGACCATAAATTTCAAAAATATATCTATTAAATCACAAATAAGTAACCCGCAGAGTGAACGCAATGTGACGAAAAATTCTTCTACTGTCGTAGCGGATATCAGAATTTATTTAAAATAATAATTTGACACATTTGCGTTGCGTAGGTTCTCTTGCAGCGATAAGCTTTACGGATAATTTTATGTCGTCTGCCAGTTTTCCAACTCTAATTCGCTGTTTGTTTCTAAGCTGTTCCATTCTGACTCCCGCTGACGAGTTTCTCAAATTTTAGACCGATTTCTTGGACTTGGTTGAATATTTGTGCAGGCGAATCGATCTCCTGCTTCGATCGTTTGCATTACAATCCCAGACTTATTTCCCAACGAAGAACTGCACCTAATCCAAAATTAAAAGGTCGGTAGTTAACATGCGCAGAAGATGTAAAATATAATATCAGAATATTGAGAAAAACTCATCAGCAATGTTAAAATTTAAGATATCTTTAGATAGTTAGTCACGTGAGTCAAACTCGCTTTAATTTAAGTAAAATCGTAGGCCTATCTCTTGATTATAATTATAGATATACTATGTATCTATTCATTACTAGATATTCAGATTCCATTTGAATTTAATTCGCCTAAGACAACGCTCACATTAATTTATTATTACTGTAATATCATGTACCACCCTAGTCTATAGGAGATGTTCTAATTTCATTTGAGATAACAAAATAATCTTACATACTAAAAAGTCATAATCGTGATTGTGACCAGCTTACAGCACTTTCGCAGATGCCTTGGAAACTTGACCGTCTGACCTCATCCTGCAAACAGTCGAGAATTTTTCCTTTACTATCTCTCCTCTCTGGTTCCTACAATAACAAGCTAACCGTATTACAGAAAGATAATATTACAATAATTGTTCAAGATATTGACAATCAGCTGGTAACAAGTTGATCTTAAATTTGGTATTTAGCTTCAAAATGCCTTAGAAAATCTTATTGTTTAATTATACTTTAATACATAGACTTTAATTACACTAGATAGAGTCTATAGGGTATCTGAAGGTGAAGCCAGCCAGTTTTCATCCATTTTGCATGCATGCAATGTTTGCCAATGCTATCCTTACTCTTTAGACATATCGACCAGAGTTTATTCTAGGCCTTCTCTTGGGGAATTCCCCCCTGTTTTAAAATTCCCCCCAATTTTTTATATGTTGGCTGGAGGATGGAAATTTCCCCCCAAAGTGTGGAGACTCAGACCTTGTCCCCCAAACATTTAAAAATCCCCCCAATGTTAAGGTGCTAGAATAAACACTGCATATCGACTATATATGGTCATTACCATAGCAACGCTAAGTGTGAACTGCTGAAAGCTTATTTTAGATTTCGGCTGCATTTGTCATAGATAAACGCTATCTAGTGATAATTAAACTCTATGGTCTAATCAGCCTAATAGTTAAGATGACTATGAGACAGAAAGGCTGACTGGTACAGCGACTGGTCCCATGCTCTGAGTGCTGGCACGGCGAAATGGACCGAAGAACCACCACCCGTTCTGCTGCTGGCTGGAAAGAGACGCTGCCGAGACCGTGATGTGCGGAGTGCCGCCCGCCGAGCGAGGTGCCAAACTGGCGCGTCTTTCTCGAACGATTTTGTCCAGCACCTCCTGTTCTTCCTATGGAAGCGAAAAAGTTCAGTTTAGAATTTGCGCACCTGCTTGTCTTGTGATTTAGACTTCACTGTTGATTTGTTTTTCTATTGGCTTATTAAAGATCTGTGTTTGTAGAAGTAGACCAACGTCTTCTTACGGCGTAAATATTTTTTTAATTGGTCACTGACGAAAAACTCAGATGAAAAAGTGGGGGCAGAATCCTAAACTCTCTCTCCTTCTCTATGGTAGACTCTCAAAAAATGGGCTCGAGCCTAGAGGCCTAATAAAAATTTACGCTTATGAACTTATTTGGCAAATAAATGATGACAAAATGATTTAATTTCTGTAAATATCTCTGGCCTAATGGGGAGTGCCAACGGGATTTGAAAGAAGTTATCAGAGTTGCTTATTCTTAGCTGGAATCCGATGAGCAGTTGAGCACAACTAAAACTGTACAGTAAAACTGTAGCTAATTTTTTCCAAAGTCTGCTTCTCAGATAAATCGTTCAACGCGAAAAAGTTAGAATATTCTTACCTCATTGCTACAACCAAAGAAACAAAATCAATCGACTACAGACAACCATAGCTAACTGATAATTTAATTTTTTGTGCTTAGATATAATTACTAATAATATAAGTACTAAACTGTAGAAAACCGATGTAGGCCTACGTACCGCTCCGAGGCCTTGGAAACTAGAGTATCGCTTGTAGGCGCTCTGGTTCAAAGACTCTTTCGAAGATCCCTTCGTCTGCAGTTCAGGAGTACTTGGCGCTGAAACAAGTACACGTCTTGCTTACATACTCTTTCGTTTAGTGAATAAACTGCTCGAATTGATAGCTTTAAGCAACTGATAATTGATATGACCACAGCAGACATGAGCAACTAGGCTTAAGGAAAGATGCATCGATGCTTTACCTTGTCGATTTCCGAAACGATTGACCGAACCTCCTGAAAAGTATTCATCAAAGGAACCCATCACTTATATCTTATATTTATCATGACAGACCTGGCTTATTAATTAAAATGGCTGAAATTAAGAAAGCATGTACTAAATTATATAACCTTTGACCTTCATGTGCGCCAGTGATCGTATAATGTTACAGATAGCAATCAATTGGGGAAAATAAAACAAGTTGACTGGAGGTGATTAGACAGGAGCGCTACCCAGTAATCATAAAGAGGCGCTATATAAGTCAAATATTACATCAGATACAATTTTTTCGCAACATGTACGAATATTAATTTGTAATCAGATGGCAACGAAAGTCAATTTGCCGAGCTGTAATGTATTGTAACGCTTACGTCGACATCGATTGTAATACGCCTCTTCGACGGTTAACAGGTACTTGTTTCCAAACGAGGCTTCGAGACGCGAAGGATCGAGAAGGCCATACTTCATGTCAATGGACCCTTGTCTACGGAGAACATACAGGTGGTCTAGTGTAACTATTAGAGTCTGTAAAATAAAGTATTGTAGAAGTAGTGCTTACGATAACTGAATGAGGCATTTATGCCATCTTATAGTAGTTATTTGCAGACTGCAAGACAGAAAGACAAAGAAGGACAATACTGTACAGGAACAAATCTACTCGAGGACAAGAGTGCAAAGAATGAAAGTGCACAGCAAGACCGTAATGCTAAAAGCAAGACCGAATGGAATTTATTGGCTCTCAGTCTCACACAGGTCAGATCCTGCTGAACTACTCTAAACTCTGTTATTATTATTATTATTATTATTATTATTATTATTATTATTATTATTATTATTATTATTATTATTATTATTATTATTATATCCCAGTCCAGCCACTGCGAAGCGGTTAAAATCTATAAAGATCGCGGCATGTTAGATTCGTTCCATTTAGATTCATGCTAAATTCAGTCACTTACAAAGTCATTCACGCAATAACATTATCTTAATTTTAAATTCACTTCTCTTTCATGATATATAACTGACTCATGTCCTCCGTGAAATATATCTTTATTTTTCACAAGTCCTAATCTACAGCAGGCCTACTTCGCTGGCGCATGCGAACCTAGAACCGTGTCTGCTGTACGAGGAACCAACGCTTGAATTGGTCGAAGCGATGCTGGGACGCGGAGACAACGACGACCTGGACATCTGAGCATACTCCTCCGGTAACTTTATGTTCGGAGTTCTACCCCCGCTGTAGTAGCTCTGCATCTGCTGTAGATTAGTCCTAGATAACCAGCCATCAACGAAAACAAAACGTAAGCTTTTTAAAAATAAAACTCTATTGTCTATATATATAAAATGAAACTGCACAGCACATGCAATTAGATAAACCTTCCTTGATTTGCAGTAAATAGGAATTAGCGTAGTATTAAGGCTAGTGCTTGTATATTAAACATTGATGGTCGTGATTCTTTTATATGTATATATATATATTGGTAACGTAACGTTGGGGCATCACCGTGTAAAGCATTTTGAATCAGAATAATATTCTTTTTTCAATTATAAAACCAGGGCTTTTTGTGCCGGAACGAGGCGGAACGGCGTTCCGGAAAATCTGAAGACTGGTATTTTTGCAACATTAAATTCATAATTAGAAAATAGAGAACCGATATAGTTCTAAAATGTATGAATCTGATGTTGTATTGATTATAATGAGTTCGGCCGCTACGTTCGACCGCTACGTCTTGTTGACAATAATTGACTTCTGACTATTGCGTTACGGAAAATATTCTATAGCGTTTTGCAAAAAAGCCCTGTATAATAAACCCCTTTTTGAAACAAGCGTCTAGTTACAAATGACTGCAAATTCTTGTCTGCTAGATCCTTTCAAAATCTGCATCTCTTAATTTTGTACGATATCTTGAAACTATTAACAAGCATGCTGCACACATTCTGAAAAGCCCTATATTCTATAAATGTAATGCCCTACAATATTATAATTAATAGGGCGAAACACGAATTGCTTTTGGTACAATCGAATTCATCTCGACAACACAAGACTGCGAACAGTTAATACCGCTAACAATGACTTTCAGTTACGTATTAACCGGGATCTACTGTACTTTGCAGTGCAATATCGTTTCTGCGTGACGATCGGAATAAAAATCATCAGGAAATGTGTTCCACGAAGACCCATTCATCATCGTCATCATCATCATCTTCACCGTCATGCAGTAAAGTGTTCTTAATGAGAGCGTTTCGGCAACAACAGCTTTATCCTACTATTGTGTAAGACGATGCCATGCAACGTGAAATCTCAACTAAGCTTATATCTTCAGAGTTGGCCGAATATTGCACGAACGTTAGTGGCTCCATGCAGGGATATTTCTAGGATTGTGAATTTAGGGGGCATCGACCTCAAATGGGGGGGGGGTGTCTGGAGCTAATTAATACGCATTTTGTATGCATACCATTGTCACATTACCATTTTTGGGAGGGGTGTCGACATCAAATAGGGGGGGGGGGGTGTCTAGAGCTAATTAGTATGCATTTTGTATGCATACCTTTGTCACATTACCTTTTTGGGGGGATGGTGTCGACCTCAAATGAGGGGGTGTTGGGGCGTTTTAGGGGGGTGTAAACATATCCCTGGCTCCATGTCAAGTGCTTTATCAAAAAGAAAGATCCGTATCCAGCCTTAGCATTTATTTAGCGCCAGTGTGTGGGTGGTGTATGAAAGTCTTGGCGTGCTACCTCAGTTCTAACGCGTTGCTGTCGGGCACTTCACTGACCATCTTCAAGCGACGCTGGCGGTCGATTTGACACAGCATGTCACGCAGAAGCTCCATCAGAATATTAAACTGAAATTTAAAATAAAAATACTCAAATTTCTCCATATCTAGGAATATTCAACGTTATCAGCAAAATGCCACGACCATTTCGTATCCATTTGACAGTGGCGTAACCAGGGTTCTGGAATGGAGGGGGCGGTTACATCGACATTTTCGACTGAGAAAGTCTACGAGCATGTACATGTAAAAGGTCGTCAGGGGGTTCTTGGCATATTCACGCATTCTGCTTGTTCCGAACATGCTATCTACCCCCACCCTCCAATTCTCAAAGGCCTTGTGCAGATTCAAAGACCCATAATAGGGGCCCGGTCCCTCGCTCCCACCCTTGGCTACGCCAATAGTATTCGAAACACGCGGGCCATAATGTAGGCAGAAGGAGTTAACCGCTAACTAGCATCTCCTCGCTTTCTCTGCATTGTCATTCGATTCAGTAAATTGCACAAAATCCGGGCGCTTAAGATTACGATCGAAGACGCAGTACGTCAGCGAAGCAGACCGCATTTCGAAACAAGGAACGTTGCCATGGTCCCGTATAAGCCGGATTAGTCGGAGGCGGGCTGATCCCACCTGTTCTATGCTGAGTCCCGGGCAGACGGACAGCGGGATGAGAGTCGGCATAATCTTCGAGGCCAACAGGTTGTACGTCAGGCCGAACTTACGATCGCTAAGAAGATGCTGATAGATGGCTGAAATGACACGCCATTAAGTTAAGATGCAACAAAAAACAGATGCAAACAGAGTTTAATTCTCAACCCAACCCACGGGTTGGATTAACCCATGGGTTGGGTTGGGTTGGATTGGGTTGGGTCAGAATTTTCCATATTAATGGTGGGTTGGGTTTGGTTGGGTCAGAAAATAAGTCATGGCTGTACTGTATTACAGTGGGTTAAGAAACTGTAATGTATTACAGTGGGTTGGGTTGGGTTGGGTCAAGTAAACCTATCATCGGCATGGGTTGGGTTGGAAATTTGATGGATTGGGTTGGATTGGGTTTTAAACAATGGACCCATGGACATCTCTGACTCCGATGTCTTATACAGGGATAAGGCAGATTCGCGGAACCCGAGGTCCAACCTGGGCCCAACCAAATACAATATTTATATAAGCAAATGAGTGAAAGCAAGTGAACAATTGTGCTAGCTAGTAGCTACAAAATACAAGATTCTACAAAATTAATGCATTAATTTGGCGCAGTTAATTTAGAATATGTGCGAGTGTAAATAGAAGAAGAAGGCAAACTGCAGATAAAACTGATAAAAAATCTTACGAAATTTCATCCGAGAATTAAAAAATTTGAACTACGGTAGAAATAAGAAGACGATATTCTCGAGAAAAGACAATTGAAAAAGACGTTAACTTAAGAAGACATAAGCTATAGGTCTATGTAGTCGTTGTCGTTCCAGTCGTCACCTTTGCCATCATCATTCATCATCATTTTCGTCGTTGCAAAACCTATGAGAAAATTTCCTTTGGGGAGGAGGTCGAGTGATTGCCTTGATGTCTGAAAAATTGATTCAGAGTTCAGATTCTTAGTTTAAAGTGACCCTACATTTTTTATCGGTTGATAACACTGGAGCAGTCTGGGGGAAAATCATGACGGAAGTTGGATCAGAGACAGTTGTCCCGTAAGCCTATAGGTGACAGGGCGCTCCCCCTATTCCGGAACCCTGGCTAAGCCACTGGCCATCTTCGTTACCTCAGTCATCTCTTGTGTTCTGATCTACGCAGTACGCAGTTTAATGGCCATTTTACTCTGTTAATAATTGACGCAGTCTATAAGACTTGTACATAATAAAAGTACTGGATGACGAGCGTCTATGAGGAGGAAACAGAATATGAACGGACTATTAGAGACAATAATCAGGAATAATTCTGCGGAGATTCACAAACGCGGAATCTTTTACCTGTCACGGACATGACGATGTCGACGTCAGAACACGTGATATCCGTCAGAAAAGGAACGACTTCGTCCAGAATGATCATCTTGTCGAGACTGTCAAGTAGACGATCGAGGCAAGCCAGAGCGTTCAGCTTTGTCTACAGTCGAACCCATTTAAAGCGCTCAGTACAGACAAGTCATTTGTGGAGCGATTATTATTATTATTATTATTATTATTATTATTATTATTATTATTATTATTATTATTATTATTATTATTATTATTATTATTTAAAATACTGCTATAGTTATAGTTGCTTTCACACAGACTGATGCCTCCTTAACCGCTTGAAATCGCGCTATTAATATTATTTTTAGAAATTATTATTATTATTATTATTATTATTATTATTATTATTATTCTCTCTGTTCCTGGTCCTTCTCTTTGCCCTGCTAATGACGTTCGTTTGTCTGTCTGGCACAAGTGGGCGTCGATGCTGCGTTTACTGTATTAGTCACGAAATGTTTGCCAAAATGTCGAAGTGTCAAGCGAGAGGTTTTCAATAATCTCTATATTTCGGTTTATAATAGGACATGAAAGGAGAAAACGATAAGAAACGGAGCTAGAAAAACACTTGAATATTTCGCTTTATGAAAAGAATTGGGGGTTGTTCAGCGACGCAGTGGCGTCCCCAGAAACAAGTTATAGTTGGGCTTAAATAAATAAGGGCCACTGAGCAAAAATTCCATGTAACCCAGCGACGTTTATATTGCGTTAAAGTTGCATCAACCATTTCAGTAAGGACTTTCGCTGCGCCGATATGTATTTTTCTGGGTGGGAGAGAAGAAACAGGCCAATGTGCTTTTTTCTTGCCGGCCGACAATAGGCGAAAAAACGGTTTCACGTATTGAGGAAAAGAAGAAAAGATTAATGACAGAAACTGAAGCGATGCTCTTTTGGATTCATGGAATTATTGTTATTATTATTATTATTATTATTATTATTATTATTATTATTATTATTATTATTATCCGGTTGTTAACGCACGTTAAGTCCTATTCAAAAAGCGAAGAACCAAAGTGCCGAGGTGAACAACTTGCCCAAGATTGGAACCCGCTATACCCTCCGATTGCTTGGCAAGAATCTTACTACTTAGTATCCTACTCCCGACTCCGCCGCGCCCTCTGCAATCTGAAATTCATAGTTGTGGTAGGACGAGGGAAATCTGTGTCATTGTCGTTAGAGTTTAGCCCCCTCCCCCATCCATTTCAAAGTAGCCTTTCAGTCCGAAGATATATTCTGCCATGCGTTGTGGCCCCACGTGCCGTTAAGTATACAACAGTAGCGATGAAGTCTTGCCCGAACGTTGCTCGATTTGCTGAACAGCGCCTTGGCCTTCGGAAGGACCAGCTTCCGTATTGTTTGGTCGTCCATGTACTTCCGTATGATGGTGAAAACGCCGACGGCTGCCTCGTGACCCTGGATGGAATTCGATTCCAACGTGTTAAAGATCTCCGGCAGAACATAGGACCTGACTTCCTCCTCGGTGGCTTTGGCCAAGATTATGTCCAAGTTATCCAGCAAGAACACGGTCGCCTAAGTAATAAATAAAACCAAAGTAATCGTGCGCAAACTAACAAGTCTACAGTCACACAGTGTACATCATCCGAAGTCAATGCATGAGTTTACATCCTTCAAGTGTAGGGGCTACACACATTGTCTGAAAATTCAATTGCAGCTACGTTGTGTTATGTTAAAATGTCAATTTATATAGCGCAATAATCATAGCTGTAGGCGAAAGTCAAGTGCACTTTAAAACTATACCAGGTCAAACAATGTACAAATGACGTCGCTTGCCGTTTTATTTAAATGTAGGTCTATTTTCTTTTAAAATATAGTTAAATGATATGCATTAATAACTTAATTTACGGAGATCAAAGCTGTTTTCGGTGTTCTGTGAGCGCAAGGACTGTCAAACAAGACAAAAGGACAAAAGCAGGTTAAACGAAAATATAAACAAGTAATTGATACTTGAAAATGCAAAAAAAACACCTTACAGTTTAGCGTCAACTGCAAATCAACGCAAATTACTACCACGAAAACATAAAAATTCTTCGAATATTATGGAACAAAGACAAGATTTTGTAAGTACTAGTTGCGGCAAGTATGGCGTCATCGAGGAGGATTGTCTAATACAACGGTGTACCTAGAATATGACAAGAAGGGCAGATGCCCCCCGCCCCCGTAGGCGCCACTTAAGGGTGCGCCAAAAACTGTGTGATTTAGCTCAACTCGGCGTAAAAATAGAATAAACTGAGAAAACTGACTTTGATCACGTGATCATAGACCAGTTCGCATCAGTAAAGGCAAGAAAAGTGCATCTGTAGTTTTAATCTTGTGTCAAAAAATGTCACGATCTGTCAATTAAAGATCTGTTGACCTGCAGATTTAATTTTCCTACCCCCGCCCACTCCCTCCCCAGTGCCTTGGATGCCAAATACCGTAAGTACCACTAATGAAGTTGGTTCCGGTGAGTGAGAGAGAGCGATGATGACGATGACTTCGACAGTGGCGGTTCCAAGAACTTTTGATGGGGGAGGGATGCAATGAATTTCTAGGAAGATGATGACTGGTAGGGAACCCGAGGGCGGTAAACCCTGTAAACCCTGAAAAAGGCTGACAAGCGAAAAAAGGGCGGTGGGTGACGCATCCCCCAGTCGTCCCCAACGTGGAACCGCCCCTGGACTTAGATATCACCTGCATTGGCCTGGCCATGTTGAATATGTCACTGATCGGTTGCTGAAGCTTGCTGCGATAGTCGTCGATGGACGCCTGAGAAACGAGATTCAGCATCGGAGGCAGAATCAGAATCAACATGTCCGGCTGCTGCAGCTGCTCGACGAGCATCGGCAAGACGGACCTGTACAGGAGCTTCTGCAGACGACACGACACGACACAAGACAAGACAGGAGATTGCGTCACGACGATCACGAATCACGACACACAAAATCCTCTCACAGAGGCAGACAGACAGACAGACAGACAGAGAGAGAGAGAGAGAGAGAGAGAGAGAGAGAGAGAGAGAGAATAAAGAAGACTTAAAACAACTCTCAAGTGAAGCGCCGGAGAGAGAGAGAGAGAGAGAGAGAGAGAGAGAGAGAGAGAGAGAGAGAGAGAGAGAGGGAGAGATCTGGTGACATTTTTAAACATTCGAAGGAAGAATTTTTTTCTATGTTTCGCAGTCTTTGTATGATTTGCGTTATGAAACACGCCTTCGTTCAAGTCCATTTCTTATATACATTGCCAGCCGCGTTGGCAACGATATTGCTTTTCTCGCTGATGATAATAATAATTAATCAATTAGAAGCTAATTTTAAGTCACCGCATTAAATCGTCAACGCAGACTATAAAAAATATCGGTCGATTATAAAAAAATTATCGGTCTGTTTATCGCTTAAATTGCAAATGACGTGATTATGAGGTAATTTATATGGCGCTGCCTTCGACTGAAGCTGCAGAATAAAGACGAATGACTGTCCGAGAAATCAGAGCCACGAAGACAAACCGGCACATTTTGTCCCATTTCTGCATAGACTTCTTTCTCTAGAGTTTGTGGAATGAATAACAGAATGCGTGGAACACATCAAACCGAATTTATTGGTTTAGGTTATTTTTTCCTAGAAACATTGATGATAAAATAAAATGACTCTTGCCTAAACTGATTCGAAACATTAAAGAAGGAATCAATGCCTAATGATGTCCTAACTATTTAGCTGGTCTTGCAATATCTCTACGCACCGAACAGGACAAAGTAGGCCTATATTATTTTTCGTAGCGTTAAACTTGAAATTTTTATGTTAGTTCTAATAACTCCAGCAACTACAGTAAGTAGACATTGACAGATTCAATTTTGTGCTCAAATATAATTCGTTGGATAATTGAGGGCTTGTACTAGGTGCACAACTATGATTGGCTGTAATCAGTTGCTTACCTAAAGGGATGGGTGAGGGGATCCGCCCATTGCGGCACTAAAATGGGCGGTAATTAATTATTTATGTTGCTCTCGCTTTACTATTTACAGTAATTGTTTTAAAAAAGAATTTTGATAACATGCACTGATGAACAAGTCGGAACAACGAACGGTTGAGATTAGGGAGGGGGCCTCTATGACAACGCCCCGACAGAGAGAAGCAGACAGAGAGAAAGACCGACAGAGAGAGGCAGACAGAGAGAAAGACCGACAGAGAGAGGCAGACAGAGAGAAAGACCGACAGAGAGAGGCAGACAGAGAGAAAGACCGACAGAGAGAGGCAGCCAAAGAGTCCCCGGGCGCCAAATAGACACGTACGCCACTGGCTGTAATAGTGATTTGAACGTTGACGAAATTGAGTATTGGGATAGCAGCAGCAGCAGCAGCAGCAGCAGCAGCAGCAGCAGCAGCAGCAGCTGGAATGAGACTTACCTTTGGAAAAACAGGGATGGTTTGAGCAAGTCTTGTGAAGAATTCGCACTTTTGCGACAGGTCACGTGACTCCAGTGAGTCGAGACTCTGCATGCACTGAGCGACCGGATCGTCGAAATATTTCAACTGTTGACGCAAAAGAACAGGAGAAAAACACAAACACACACAAAATCACACCAACCGTTACTTACTACAATTTAAAGTAATCCTATAGATTTCCATGCCAACAGAGCTGAAACATCCGGAGTTCTATCCACCCCGGCTATCCACCATAGGCTGTCACCTGGAGTTGTCCTTCTTGATATCATGGATTTGACCTGGATCTTGAAACGATCTGGCCGATGCTTCTATGCATTATATTATGGAGTGGCGCTATATAAGTTTCTTGAGTAGACTGGATTAGTCAGACAGCCTAGTTTAATTGACTTTTTTATGTACTGCCAAGTATTAGATTTTATGCTAAAATACTGTACTGTAGGCTACATCTGATGAAGGAGGGAGACAGTAGCTAGCACGATTGAACAGTGGCGGTTTCACAGGAGGGTCGGGGGTCGGGGGGCCCGTGCCCCTATTGAGTGCCTGCCCATCACCAGTGGTTCCTCTGTTGGGACCCTATACTTAATGCTACATACATAACAACAAATGGTTGCCCCATGATTAGAAATTGCCACCCCAACGCCCCACTCCCCCCACCCCACTTGCCAAATCCTGGAGCCGCTACTGCGATCGAAGAGAACACACGAATGGTAAGAGCTCCTTTAAGTATAGAAAACTTTAGAGATTATTGGCATTTGGACTCTTGTAAAGTGGGCGCGATATCATGCAGACATCTACTGTACACGCGCACATCAACATGTACAGTGAAACGTCGTTATAACGTGCTTAGCGGGTCTGTAAACTTTAGTAAGTTATTTCCGAGGCCCGTTACACTTAATACCTTCCATAACGTTAGCGCATCGCATGGAACTGTACATTGCGCTGCGTTACAGTCAAGTATACGCTATAACCGAGTCCGCTATAACGAAGTTCTACTGTATGTCTGTCTCTTTATAACTGTATAATGTATGTATATATATATATAATACTTTCTTGCCTTTCTATCGACTTAGATGTTTTCGGAGAACTGAGTGATTTGATTGCTTTTATTCTTTTGAAGTGCAAATGACCATTGAATGTTTATCTGATCTCCTTAGTTCTAGACCTGGAAGCGAACCAGGGTTTTGACATTTTCCATCCAGACTCAATAACACTACATTATCACGTTCAAGCAACGATTTACATGCATAATACTTTGTCATATATCTTACCAGACACTATATTCACTCATTCATTCGTTCTTTCTTTCGTTCGTTCGTTCGATAATTCACTTGCTCGCTTGTACGTTTACTAATTCATTTTTCTCAATCATTCACGTCCATTCTCATTCATATTTTCGTTTATTTGCACTAAGGCTTACAACGCCAAGCTACCTATAATTGGAGAGAGAGAGAGAAAGAGAGAGAAAGAGAGAAGACAGTTGCCTCAATTAGGTAGTTAAACATACCATGAGGTAGAATATATTTCCAATTCTGTTCCAGATACTGCTATAAAGAAAAGAATAGCCTTTAAACTGAAATTTGGAACATAAATAATATTCCGTTGTCTGTTGTCGTTGATTGGCAAAGAAGATCAATTTCTATTTTTGTTATTGTTTTCGTGGTCCATTTATTTTGCTGAAAATAATAACGTTTTTTGTTATAAAATTAAATCCGTGTGATTCTGTTTTCACTCGCGCATTCGATTACACTCTGTAATTAATTGACAGTGCGCTTTGCCTTTACAACGAGTTGTTTGCGTTTGTTTTGAAGCGGAATTC